>CM045772.1:45591176-45776060 GCA_025200525.1 Camellia lanceoleosa
AAAAAAAAACTCAAACTCAAAACTCAAAACTAAACACATTTTTGTGTTTTCATTTTTGACCAAATTTATAAAATGAGACCATTTATAAATCAAAAATTTTACCAAACAAGTTTTATTTGAGTTTTAAAATTTTTGTAAATATAAATGTAAAACGAAAACGTAAGTGTTACCAAACGACACCTTAGTATTGGATTAATAATCTAATAAAATTATTAATCCGATATTTGGTTAAACAATTGAAGTATGAATTAACAATTCATCCGGATATAGTATTTCACATATGATGGACTATTCAATCCCACAGAGGGGGGTGAGTTATAAATTGGAGAACTAAGTCAAAGTCTAGACTATTAGTCCATTCTTATGATATTAACTCAATTCAAACATAGGATATGATACACAATTCAAAGAGATTTGTAATCTTAGGACTATTAGTCATGAAAATACTAATCCAACCTAGTCCAATCCGTTCAAACAAACATGGCTTAGTGTTTACACTAATTATTGACATAGGTTATTAGGACATTTGGGCTTTTTTAAAGCTATTGTTAGTACCAAATCTTGAACGCAAAGTGGTGTTTTGAGAAGTTAGTAAAAAATTGACTTTTAATTTTTTTAGTGAAAAAAATTAACTTTTTAAATAATGACTTGAGTAAAAAAATTAACTTTTTTGATTAAAAAGAGTTAAAAGTTACCTTTTTTCTAGCTTGTCAAAAGCAAGCCAAAGATTCTTATAGAAGCCGTGAGAAAGATAGGAATCCTCTAATTCCGATCATCCCACGTACCCTCTGCAGACCAATAACTAGAGCCAATGGGTCCCAACATGGAGAGCCACTCCTCTTCATTTTTAATGGCTCGAGCAGGACAAGCAATCTCAAGAATGGGCAATCAACAACAAAAATTATTTGATATAATGTAACCAATGAGAGAGAGAGAGAGGTCAAGGTGAGGAAAAGAGGGATGAATCATTGTTGTTGGCTATGAATAATGCCCGAATTCCTTTTGGGGGTCACTCCTCATCCCTTTTGCCGTAGTGGAATTGATTAGGAGCAGAAAAAAAGAAAAAGAAAAAAAAATATAACCAATGAGAGAGAGAGGGGGTCAAAGGAAGGGAAAAGTGGAGATGAATCATTATTGTTTGGCTATAATGAGATGGCTAAAAAACTTTAGAACGTTTGGTGTGGATTAGTAAGTTTGAGAATTGATTTTGAATGATAATATTTTAAGAAGCATTTGTAAAATTTGAAATTTCATTTAATTGTATATTTTGAAAATAGTTTGGAAATGATTTGCAAATTTTTTTTGCAGCTAAATAGACAAGTGTGATAAAAAAAAATTGATTAATTAATGTATATAATGTGAGAAAATAAGAGATAAGAGAGAAAAAATGATTGATTGATATGTACAAATAAAAAAAGAGAGGAGAGAAAGAACAGTTTTGAAAATAATTTTTCCAAAATTGTAAATCAAACAATTTTTTAAAAAACATTTCATTACAAAAATTGATTTAAAATATAACCAAACACAACCAAACTTTGTTAGGTGATGAGTCAATTGTGAGAGCCTACCAACTGCGAGGAGAGAGAAGGACAACTCCTGCCACATGGCAAGTGGGATACGCTTTTTGGCTACGTTTGGAAAGTCAAGTTTGGAGTTTTTTTTGTGTGGTTATTTTAATTAAAAAAAGTAAAAATAAAATAAAATAATTTTTTTAAATCAATAAAGTAAAATAATACATCTAACTTATAATTATTATATTTTTTCTCTTATAAAAAAGTTTAAAAAGTTAAAATCCCTTCCCAAATGAGACTTTTTAGCCCAATACTAAAATAGTCAAAAAAACTAAAAAGTCAAAAAGTTAACCCACTTTCCAAACGAACCTTTTTCACATAATATATATATATATATATAATAGTTTAAAAAGATCTGTGCAATGCATTAACTATTATTACAGTATGTTTAAATTTTATATTTTGATAATTTTTTAAAAATTAGAATATTGTTCTATGAAATTAAATAGAATAAATTATTAGATATATGATAGAATTATATGGTATAATATGTATCATTTTTGGTTTGTTATACACCTAATGATGTATTCCTTCCGAATTTATAAAAAAAAATAAATTATAATGTGTAACTTTTCTCAACAGATAAATACAAAACAAATATTAAGACCATCTCTAATAGTTACTCAAATTTGTCATCAAATTTGAATTTGATGAAAAATAGCTCTATTTCTTATTTCAACGGTTTCATCAAATAGGTATCAAATTCAGGATTTCACTTTTCTTTCATCAAACTGAGAACCAATGCGCCTTTTATCAAATTACTGTTCATAACCGTTTGATTTTCACCACTAAATGTCTCCCGGATGACCACCTCAAGGTAAAAATTTATAAAAAAATTACATTGGCCGGTCAACCCTCCGATGACCCCTGATGACCACTACAAAGCAAAAATTTGTGAAAAAAATTACACTAGCCGATCGACCTCCAGCTTGTCTTCTCAATTGTCCTCTTGAATGACCATCTCAAGGCAAAAATTTGTGAAAATTTACACTAGCCAATCGATCGACCATGTTCTAATGAAGCTTCAAAACCTCCGTTGGAGATGCTTTTACTCATATCTGTAAAAATTTGAACACCATTAGAGATGCTTTAAGCTAATTTTCCCATTTAAAAAAAACTACTAAGATAATTAACTCAACTAATAAAGAAACAGAAAAAAATACATATATATATATATATATACAAATGACTAATTTTATTAATACATAAATCATACTTGCAAAACAAATTACCAATTTTATTAATAGGTAAATTATGAAATAAATTAACAAATTTTAATGATATGAAAAATATTTTCAGTTAACCATTTTGTTTATAAATAAATCATTAAGTCAATTAAGGTTTTTAATGATATGAAAAATATTTTTCAATAAACAATTTTGATAATTTATTATTGTATAGGAAAATATTTTTTTCCTGAATATTGTGTTAAATTAAAATTTATAACAAACAATAATTGTAAGTTCTAGTATTACCAGACTGATTCATATTTTAAACAAAATTTATTGATGTATTTGTAATTTGTTAAAAAATAAAAGATTTATATTTCATAATTGACCAAGAATTTTACATAATTACGAAAAAAACCTGTTTCAAAATTGACCAAGAATATTTGTGTAATTATTAAAAAACATTCACTCAACATATAAGTCACTATTAATAAATTATTCAAAATGAAAAGATAAAATCAAAAAGAAAAGACGAATCTAAAACAAGGAAGCAATTCTTATATATATATATAGATATATTATTCACTTAACATACATTTTAGAGAAATCACTGATTTTTTAAATTAATAAATATTTAACATATAAAATTAGATTATATTTTTATTACTTTTTATCATACTACACATTTTAAAACATAATTTTAACTAATTCATTGAAGATGCTCTTATTAGTTTAACAACAACATGGAAGATAAAATGATGGAAGCAAATTATATTAGTTGAACATCGTCACAAAACGACTTGGAGATGATGCTATTACTGATATAAATTTAAACAGATGTATTTATACATGTCCTTGCGATTTTACGATCATTTTTTAGGAATAAAATTCTCTGGTGAGTTTCTCAATTAGATCATATTATTATAGAGTCTACATCAATGATTCTAATGCAAGACTAAATTATTTATGTCAGTATATTGACTCATATGATATGGTAATATGAATTAGAGATTTAACAAAATTATGATTTCATATTTTTTGCTACAATTAATTGGTAATAAAAGAAGAGTGTTTTCCAAGTATCCTACCTTAATGAGAAAGTGAAATCACTGTTGAATAAGGAAACTAGTCATCTCTTTACCTATAAAAGGACATACAGACTACCTATCAAAATAATTCTCAATTCAATGTATTCTAAAGAGGGTGAAGAGAGAAAAACCTTTTCCCACTAATATTGATATTAGGTTTACGTTCAATCAATTATGGATCACTGATCCAGGTATGTTATTTTCCGCATTGTGTTATTATTTATAAAAATAATGATAATTCACGATTTTAGATTATGAAAGTTATTATATGCATAACACCATAAAATTATTTACATCTAATTGTTCAATGGGTAGGATTCATTGAATATTTCATTCTTGTAAAAAATTATATTTATCAGATATCAATAGTTACTTGATTATAACACATTTATGTCAATAATTTATTTTTAAAATCATAGTTACCATTGACATAAGTTTAATCTGATTAAGTGACTATCGATATCCAATTAATTAATTTTTTACAAACATAAAAAATTCAACGAACTCTACACATTGAATAGTTTATATCATTGATATAGATTTCATAATGACCACATAGAACCAATAATACGCTTTAAAATCAGATTGAGGACAAGTTTGTGACTATTTTTTGTGTTTTCGAATCAACATGTTAGTCATCATGTTGATTAATCATGGGTAAAAATCAACAAAAATAATTGAAATTGTTATTGAATTATTTATATAATAATAATAAAAAAAAACAATAAAAAATATAAACGTTGTTGGTGGTCCTATAAAAACAAAGTAGGCGCGTCGCTCCATGTTATAACGAAACGTAGTAGTAATTTGAATTCCCGCTAACAGCTCCATGTCAAGCCTCGCCCTCGCTCCTATTCAAAATTTTAAAAACATCCCTCCTCCAACCCCCGCCAAACTCAACAACTCTTTCTTAACGGTCCCTTCTCTCTCTCTCTCTCTCTCTCTCTCTCTCTCTCTCTCTCTCTCTCTCTCTCTCTCTGTTTTAGAGTTTAGATTTGATCTATTCCTTCAGATCTGGTGTAACAATGGCGTTGCCTCCATCCGCATCCAACGAATCTGGATCTGCCAATTTTCCCTATTGCAGAAAGCAGAAATCTCTTGGTCTCTTATGCACCAAGTACTCTCTCTCTCTCTCTCTATATATATATATATAAATATATATGGAAAATTGAAACCAAACATAGTGTATGATTTTTTTTTTTTCTTGTTTTTTGATAAAATTGTGGCAGTTTCTTGAGCTTGTACAATCAAGGCAACGTCGAAACAATCGGACTTGACGATGCCGCCACTCGATTAGGTCTTGATCTGATCTATCATCATCTCCATCTCTTTCTAATTTATGTCTATGACTTTGCACTAATTCTATAACTTGTGTGGTTTTGTAGGAGTTGAGAGGCGTCGGATCTACGACATTGTCAATGTACTAGAAAGTGTTGGTGTAAGATCTCTAATTCCCCCTTCTTCTTTTTTTTCTGTTTCAGCATCTTGACCTCCACATATCATAATTCATCTTACTCTATTAGGGTTTTGATAATTTTATTCAGGTTCTTGCAAGAAAGGCAAAGAATCGATATTCTTGGAAAGGGTTTGGAGGAGTTCCAAAGACTCTGCAGCAGCTAAGGGTAATTAATTGTTATTATATGTTGATTTGTTACATATCCATGAAGTTTTGATTCTGCAACTTGGGTTTTTGTAATTTTATTTATTTGTTTGCTTTTTTTTTTTTCTTCTCTTTATGCTGTGATAGGAAGAGGGTTTGAGGGAGAATTTCAATACATTCAATGGAAATAACTATGTAAAAGTAAGTTAATTAGGGCTTTTAGTTGAACAAATCTTCAGTTCTTAGCAAATTGGATTTGGCGTTTTTTTTTTTTCAGCTATAATTTATTGCAATGTTGATATTTTTATTACTTGTTAGGTTTCAGATGATGACGAGGATGAGAAAATTTCCAATCCAATTACAAGCCAGAATGACAAACCAAACCCTAGTTCTGTTACTAAATCTTCAACAGCATCCAAAACTGGTATAGTGTTAAGAACTAAATGCAATACTTGCATATGCTACTTACTGATCTTTTGGTAATTATACTTGAACAATTGGACAAGTCAATGTTGTTTTGTAATTTTATGTTTTGAGTCTTGGGTCAATTGTTGAACTTACCATGAAGAGATACTTTTGTTGACAGACAATAGGAAGGAAAAATCTTTGGGACTTCTTACACAGAATTTTGTCAAGCTCTTCCTTTGCTCTAATGTATGTAAAAGTTTTAGATTATTGCACTCTATTGTCTATCCTGTTACGCATAAGTATCTATTAGCTTTGGCCTGATTGTTTAAAACCACTTTCTTTAGGTTGATTTGATCTCCCTTGAGGAAGCTGCTAAGATATTGCTTGGGGATGCACATGATCCATCAATGATGAGAAGTAATGATTCTTCACTCGGCTATCTGAATATTTTACTGATTGAAGGAGTATTGATAAACTTTTAGCTAACACTTTCTTCATAAGATAATTCTGCAGCTAAAGTTAGACGGTTATACGATATTGCAAATGTGTTGTCTTCAATGAATTTCATTGAGAAGGTACGGTTACATATGAAATTACTCTCTTAATTTCTCTCAGTTCATTTAAGTTATGTTAAAGTAATCTAATCTGAATCTTTCTTGAATGGCACTCAGACCCATCATCCAAAGACAAGGAAGCCTGCCTTCAGATGGTTGGGAACGAGAGGAAAATCTGATAATGGATCTGCAAATACTTCTGTTCTTAATGAGTCCAAAAAAAGGATATTTGGGACTGAGATCACAAACACCAGTTTTAAAAGGACCAAGGTGGTTTCAACAATTGATGAGAATTCCAACCAGATAACAAAGACGCATTTGCAAATGCTTGTGAAATGTGAGGATTTGGAAAATGAGGTTGATAAGAGCAATTTTGAACAGGATTTAAGACACAGTTCTAAAAATTTCCAATTTGGTCCCTTTGCTCCAGTCACGGTCAGTGTGTCCAAATTTGGCGCTACCCAGAACAGTACGGTGAAACAGGTTCACGATTGGGAAAGTCTAGCCTCTACTTACCGTCCTCAATATCACAACCAAGGTATTTTTCGTGATTCATTGATTCAATATCAGTTGTCAAATTCTTGTAGCTGTAATGTTATTATTTATTGATGTAGTGGTAAAGTCTACATTGTGACCCACCTGAGCTTGAAGTAATAGTAAAAAGGTACACAGAATAATTATAGTTGGTAAAACAGGGGAAAAAAAAAAAATTGTGACAATCCAATCTAATATGCAGATATTTGCATACTTGGAATCCAGAATCCCTTTCTTTGTAGTCTCCAAACAATGTTATTTTTCCATTTTTGTTAATAAAAATTTATAAATTGAAAGACCATATAATTGATAAAGCATTTTTAGTGTTTATTTTTCTTTTCTTTTTTTATTATCGGCAAAAGTCAATTGTTAATTGTTAGATTAGTAACTAATGAGAGTTAGCCTCTAACCTTGCAAAGCACGGAGTCCTTGAACCCATGACTTTCTCCTTGAGACTAAGCCCTTAAGAGAGTCATGGTAGCCAATTAAGTTAGGCCTAATTGGCTATAAAGCATTTGGCAATAGAAATTATGATTAACCTTTTCTTTCTGCTGAGTATTTTTTGTTTTCGTTTGGCACAAAAATATACTAACAAATATTTTTTTTTTCTTTCTTTTTTAATATTGTTTCAGCTTTAAGAGATCTCTTTGTTCATTATGTGGAAGCATGGAAATCTTGGTGCTCTGAAGTTGCCGGGAAGAACCCGATACAACTAATCTCCTGATGGGTTCCTCAATTCACCCACAAGTTCCTTTAACTGATCAACTACACAACCAGATGATTGATTCCTTTTTATTTTCTTTCATAATTGGCAAAGAAGAGAATGCATTATCTCTTTGCATTCTATTATTCATTTCTCTCTAATTAATTTAGTTTCTTCATTTGATACACCCTTATGAGTGTCGTAGATGTTCATTGTCACCCTTTATCCATTGTTGTTGATGTTATCTTGAATATAAGTTTATGTTACTCTACAAAGGTCTCTTCTTCTTCTTCTTTTTTTTTTTTTTTTTTAATTACAAACTATCAAATAATGTTTTGTAGGTTCTGAGCTTGAGAGAAAAGAGAGACAGAATTTTTGCCAAATTTTGGTATTCTGCTATAATTTAGCATGAAAAATAACAGTTCATTAGAAATGAATTTGAAAAGTTGTTGCTAAATTTTAACTTCGACATAGAAGATAACACATGAATTGTAGGTGCTCTAAGATTATACAAGTGTGAAAAACAAGACTAACTTCCTGGCCCAAGATATGCATTTTCAGGTGATCTCCATGTGATATATAGGATATTATGTAACTTTGTGAAGGCATTCATTTGATGGAAAAACTTCTTTATCTTTAATGTTTAAATACTATTCTAATGTTTTTAGTGGGAAAAAGAGTAGGCATTTGACGACCTTCTAAATCACAAACTCATCTCCTAGAAAGTGTAAAATGCAATTTTAGACAACTCTCTACACATCAATAGAATGTCATCCCAAGGACAATGCATAGATCATCAATGCTTTAACATGAAAATTGCAGTCATAAAGAGTTGGAATAAATTACTTGCCAGTTTGGTTGGATGTACTAGATGTAGACTGTCGTTTGAGTCCAAAAGCCGAGCATTTCAAAGATATTCTATATAGTATGGACTCAAGAGTCACGTGATTGTCCAAATTGTATAAGAGAAATAGAAATACAAAACTTTGAGGTTCGATTACCGAGTAGTCTTGATTCAATCTTGCAAATCAAAATAAATACTCACTGTTAAATGAATTAGTTATTGGTGTGAAAAGTTGAAAAATGTTCATTTCATCAAATCAAAATTGGTAAAACTAATTCCAAGAGTGAAATATTATAGCTCATGGAGAAAATGAATTTATTTATATTCATCATTACTTTCTAATGTTTGTAACAGAGATGTTGTTACGGTGCATAATTCAAAACTGAAATACCCAACCCCATCCAAGATGTCCACAGCCCAATTATGTCTCGATTCAGTATTAGTGACAAATCTTGATTTTGTCACTTTGGAGCAAGACTCATTAAGATGTCTTGTATTTTCAAAATGTCACTACACAATATTCTAGTGAAAAAATTATGTACAGATTTTATCTTTCTTTTTCTTCTTCTTCTTCTTCTTCTTTTTTTTTTTTTTTTTTTTTTTGGGGGTATATTGGAAGTAGGAAGAGAGTCTTATTTTTGATAAAACTTAAATCATTGACCTCCTTATAAGAAAATACTTCATCTTTCTTTTGTATGCGATGGTTTCAGATTTCTTATATTTTTTTGTAAAATTAAAAAAGCTCATTCTGGAGCTTGATTTCCGGGAGTTGAACAGAGTTTTATTTTCTCCTTTATTTTTGCTTGCATGCAAACGTATGTCCCCAAAATCATACTTGTAATTTATTTGTTTGCAAACCGTTGGTATTTTAGTATATTAAAATACAAATCAATTTAGTTTTAATTCTAAAAGAACTTAGATATAATGCTTAGCTTGGCGATATTTGAACAGGAGTATGCCATGCTAATGTAATTTTGATGATTCAAATCCCAAGGTCGGATGCTGATAAGCATATTGAACTACTCATATGATTAAGGGCTCTCACAACATTGCAATTATTAAGGACACTATCTACCACTGAACTAATAGCCCATCCTGCAAGTCTCCCATTAAGCTGTTTTATTAAGGCTTTAGGTGGAGTTGTTAAACGAATCAAATTACTCGAGTTTGACTTGTGTTTAGCTTATTAAAAGTTCATTTAAGATTGACATGTAAATAAGCAAAACTTGAATACAATTTTAAACTCGTTAAGTTTTTAATCCAAATTCAAACATGTTACTTGGCTCAAAAATTATACATGCACTATAAAAAAATCAAGTTACTCGAGCTTAATTCGTGTTTGCTTCGTTAAAAACTCATTTGAAATTGACTCGTTATATAAACAAACTAAACTTAAATATATTTTGAAACTTATTAAGTTTTTAAACTAAACTTAAACAAATTACTACTCAATTTATTTACCACCCTAGCTTTAGGAGCCTTAGCCATTGATGCAAGGGGAACATATTCAAATTTTACTTTGGTTTTATAACTTTAGAGTAATGTTAGAAATCCAAAAGATTTACCAAATGTCTAGAGTTGTGGTTCTTGTTGTGCCTTATAGCTCAGCAGGCGATTGGACATCTGTAACCTTCTAATAAGAGCACATTTGTTTTTCAAAAAATAAACAGTTAACATGATTTTAATAATTTTTTAAAAACAATTAGGACTTGATCATGGGATTACAGATGTTCGATTAACTTGATTTTTTATATGGATGATATAATTTACAAACCTTACAATATGAACGGTTCAGATCATCAAAATATAATCAAAAAATACCTCTACGAGACATCACAACAGGACTGCTCTGTCATAAGGCATAGCAACAACTCTTTTGAACTCTTTCTCTTTCTAAAAACTTTCTCTCGTGTTTGATCGTTGTTTTCCGTCAATAAACTTGAGTCCCCCTGTATTTTCCCACCTTAGAGTGTTTGGTGTGCTGTGGTGTGCGTTTTCCGGGCTGTGTTAGCAGATTCTGCACTCGTGCGCTCTCTTTACAAGTAGGAGCTTGAGGGTGTTCACTGGTCCAGAAGTTTGGTGTACTTTCGACGCTAGGAGCTTGGGCGACGGAGTCGTTTCAGACCTGTCTTGTGTTCATCGAGCGTTTCTCTTAGTGAGTGAGTTTGAGGGGTGTAAGATGAAGTTCTGGTTTGGAAGTTTGTTTTGCTGGTTGGTGTTTGGACCGGTAGTGGGTTCGGGTGTTGCAGCAGCAGCTGGACCTTGGGTGATGATCTGTAGTGGGTGTCTTCCGGTGATGGCTGTGGTTGGGAGGTTTTTCAGTGGTTTTTTCCGGTTGTGGCAGGTGTAGCAGCTCCGGTGTGGTTTGGCCGGACTAGCAGCAGTTCTGGTGGTGTTACTTCAGAGGAGGGCAAGATAGGTGGTCAGAACCGGAGTGGATGGGAGAGCGGAGGTGGGCATGGAGTTTTTGGCGAGATGGGAGGCAGAGCCTTGGGTTATTCGGTGGAGGTGCAGGTTTTTCTCGGGTGTGAGTTTGCTCGGCGGTGTGGGCTTTGGGAGATGGGAATCAGCTGACTAAGGCGTGGAAAGCTTAGGAGAGTCAGGCAGAGGCGTGCGTGTTGGGAGTAGTAGCTGCAGACGGGTGATGTCTGTTCGGTGGGTGATGTCTGCAGAGGAGTGGGTCTTGTCTTGTTTTTTGTTGGTGTAGTTAGTTTTGTTTAGTTTGGTTGTGGGTTTAGTTTTTTTAGTTTGGTTTGGGTGGTTTGGTGGGTTGATTATGTGGGGACTCTTGTATTTTGATTTTCTAGTTAAGTTCTTCTTAACTTTTTAATTTAAAAAAATCGAGAGGCTTAGGGGTTGGTTGTATGGGTGCGAGTAGCAGTAGTAGGGGTATTGTTATACTTTCGAATCTCTCTCGATGCATGCCATCTTCCTGTACCTTTAATTTCATGCTATTAATGAAATTTTCTTTGCTGATCAAAAAAAAAAAAAATAAGGCATAGCAACAACCCTCAACCCCAAATGTCTTACATAGGTGTGGAATCCATATATGTCGGTTCTACACCTATGTGAGACATTTGGTAGAAATTTTGATAAATCTTTTGGGATTTTTGACATCTTTTATAGTTTTAAATTGAATAATTTGATCTCTACACTTTAAGTATAGTATCAATCATGGAGATTAAAATTAAAAATTTTAGAAACACTAGTTAATTTTCTAAGGTGTACAAATTGAAAAAATAAAAAAAAATCTAGATGAAAAGACCAAATTAAAACTGGACATGTAGTGTAGAGACCAAATTATTCAAATTAAAATAATAAGGCCTAAAATAAAATTTGGGTCAAACAAATTTGAAAATAGCAATTGGCTTCTAGTATACCTATTTTGTGTTGGCTTTACTAAATATTATTTCCTATAAGTTATTGGGAGAGGAGAAATATCCACTACAACATATAAGAATTTTAGAGACTATGTTTTAGTTTCTAAAAGTGAAAATTTTGTTACAAAAGACATTTAGAGACCAATTTCTATTGTCGTGAAGGTAGTCGTTAAAAGATTGTCCCGAAAAATCAAAAATAAGACTTTTAGTGAAATTTTTTTGAAAATGTCACTAATAAATAGAATTTTATGAACAAAATAATTTGGTCTCAAAATAATTTTTTTTAAACAAAAAATTTGGTCCCAAAAGGATAATAATTCATTACTACTATCCAATTTGCGTTGCTAAAAATATAACGACGACACATTTCGTAACAAAAATATGTAGTCCCTAAAAAATAATTTTGTCCATAAAATTTGGTCTTTAAAACCTTAATTTTTTGTAATGATCTTTAGTATGTATGTAAGGTTTCCAACAGATAAAGAGGTCATTTTAAGAGTTGGTTTTCTACTTTGGTTCAAGTATTATGTAATAGGGTTAATTACATTTTTGGTCTTTAAAGTCTCATATTATTTTGGTTCTCAACATTTAAATTATGTCAATTTAGTCTCGTGTATAAAAAATATTTTAATTTAATCCCTCAATGTTTAAATTGCGCCTATAAAAAGAGTCGGATTGGGGCAATTTAAATATTGAAGGACTTATTTAAAACATTTTTTTATACATTAGGAATCAGATTTACACAATTAAACATTGGGGGACCAAATTAAAACATTTTTATGCATTATAGACTAAATTGACATAATTTAAACATTTAAAGACTAAAATGACACAACACTCGTATTTTGGAGATTAAAAATATAACTAACCCTATTTAATATGCATGCAAGTGTATTGGTTAAATTTTTGCTTGATTTGAGGTGATCAAACATGTTATATCTACATATTTGCAACATCTGCAAATGGACAATTGTAGGGAAGCGATGGTAGAAATTTGGAGGGTATGACGCGATTAACTTACTATACCGGGTAACGTATTCCAAGAGATGAAAACGTACCCTAAGAACAATGAAAACACTTTTGTAACTTTTATTTTATTTAATCTACTTTTTGTTATAAGTCTAACTTGTTTAAATTAATTTCTGGTTTAAACAAATAATGTTTGTAAAAACAATTGTTGAAAAGCCCTTTTTTATGAGTGTGTATGGCATTAGGTTCAATTATTGTTTTGTTTTGGTTGTAACGATATGATTAATTAAATTGTTTAGTGAGAAGGACATTATTGTTTTCAAATTTTTTCATTTTTACCCCATTATCATTGGATTGTCGGTCGCTGAAAAAGTCATTAGCGCTAGAGGTGGCTGAAGGCAGCTAGTCGTGATGGTGATATGGACAAATTGGTTATACTGGACAGATATATGGACAAATAGATGATATGTGGACAAATAGGTCACATGAACGGATAGGTGACATAGATAGATAGATATATATGTAGAGGTAATATAGTATTTCAAATTATTATTATTTTTATAGCCCGAGAGTGCTCTTTTTTTAACCCCTCATTTTCGATACAAATAGATATCATAAAATTATGTGACGATAATTATTGCATCAATATGATTTTTTCATTTACAATCTATACATATGCTAGCCCTAGAAAGTCAATCAAACCATCAAAACTGCTGACCCCATACAGTCTTCTCCAACTAAAAAAAAATGGGTTCTTATTTTTTTCTCCTATTTTGATATAACAATGCTAAGAACTCAGAAAAAATATTCAAATATATATATTGAAAAGCATTGTGTTGTTAAAATTTATTTAATGTGTGATTTTTACTATGCAAAAGTTAAATTTTTATTAGAGTTAAATTTGTACTACATCATTTTCTGGATAAAATTATGAGTATTTTTACAATTCTTAGCTTTTTAATTTTGATTTTAAGTAGGTTTTGTGGGTGTACAAACTATGGATCTATCATGCGATTTACAGGTGTAATAATCTACGAATACAACATGGATCATAAAAAGTATATAAATAGATTGAAATTTATTTTAAATGTGGATCCTATTATAATTGAATTTAATCTAAGTGATCTATTATATATTTTCTATGAATCACTCAATGATCTATTTAATGTTTATAGTATTACTCTTTACAATCGTAACACATTTGATTGTGAACTTTGGCCATTAAAAAATACAGAAATGCTACCGGCACATAAATAGAATACTAAAAAATATACAAAAAGCATATAGTATGATTGAGATGAATGTAGTCTGATCCATAATTTAAAAAAATATATATATACCAAATGTTTTGGGTACATTTTTATGTTATGTTTTTGCGCACCTAATATTATTCTTGAAAGACATTACATTCAACTCATGTATGACAACAACCATTTCAATAATAACAAAGCCATGTACAAAAGAACTTCTCTTTCCTTTTTACTTTCCATGGAACACAGTTGTTGTATACAACAGTACAAATATTTGAATGTATTATCATATATTTTAACCATGATCATCAAATCAACAAACTCAAAGATCATATTAAAAAAGAATGAGGAAAAGCAATCTCTCTCTCTTGATCACTTCCATGGCTCTCTTGAAGCCTTGAATATAAAAATTGAATTCAATCATGTATTAACGGTGTTAAATGCATCACACCGGTACCTCACCTCTCCCTCCTTCCCGGTCTTAACACCGTAAACACTCGTCTTCTCCATTGCCCTTGCAAATGTATGGAAAAATGCGGTCTGATTCCTTGCATACAACTGGACGAAGGGCCTTGTTCTTGGATCCGTCAACAACACTTGGTCCGATTGCAAAAGCCCCAACCCTCTTTGTAAATTTTGAAAGTACATGTTATCGAATGTCCCTGGTGTCATGGGGTCATTAAACGCAGCTTGGTTTGGTTTAGTGTGGTAATTTTTGCACATGCTTTGAAGCCTCTGTGCGAATTTAGGGTTTAATGCAGGATCAACTTGCGATGTCCTACTATAATTGAAGATCCTATTGCTGAATTCCTTGCAGTGAGAGAATCCGATTGTGTGTCCACCACCGGTCAACGCCACCATTTCTTCGACAGTGAAACCCTTTTCTTTAAACATGTCAATCATACGATCGACTGATGTGTTAACCCTAGCTAGGTTTCCCTCGACATGCGAAGCCTTTGACACGAGGCCGTCTTTTCGGCCCAATAAGATCTTAAAAAAGGGCCCACCGACGATCTTGACAAGGTTACGTGTCGTGATAGCTAAAATATCAGCACATGAGACAACACCAGGGCAAGCGAGCTCGAGGGCGTGCTTGGCACGTGTGACAAGGTCGAAGGCATCCCCGGCAAGAGCTTCATTGATGTCGGCTTCACGCTCGGCCTTGTTGAAGGAATTGGAGGAAATGAGGACGGAGGCGTCGCAACCCTCGACCATGCAGTCGTGGAAGAAGACGCGAAGGGTGGCAGCGGCGGTGGTGGGGTTGGAGATCTGTTTGGTGGTGACAGTCTCTTGAATGATTTTATCGAAGCTTGGGCATGTTTTTGCGTAGTAGTTTTCAGTGAGGCGGGGACTGCGGTGGGCACGAGGGTGCGGATGGGGTTGCTTTGAATGGGCAATGGGGGCAAAGGAGGAGAGAAGGGAGGTGAGGATGAGGAAGAGAAGGAATGGGGAAGCCATGGTCATAGAGAGATGACCCGCTTCCTCACAAGCATAGGTTGTGGGGAAGAGATAGGAAGCTGATGCTTTTGGGTTTTAAAAAGAAGTGTTGGGAGGTGAAATGAAAATGGAGAGGGAGAGGACATGATGTTGTGGAGGAGAGGGGTTTTAGGGAAAGGTTGGTATTTTGAGAGAGAGAGAAAGAAAGAGGAGCTATACATGCATGGTATTAGAGTTTGTGATATTTGTGGATTGATTTTCTTGGAGAAGTTATTTGATGTGTTCGTGATATAATTAGATAGTATTTTATAATTTTTGTGGTTGGTGGGGAAAGTAAAATTTATAATTTTATGTTAAATTATATAAAAATAATAAGAATATAATAGTTTGTAATTGGTGTGTTATATATGCCACGTATGTTCTATGGGCACAGGATAATTAAATATGTTTTTTTTGGGTCAAAAGACATGGAAGAGATGGTGAAAAGTTGACCTTGGCACTAGAGACAGACCTTTGTTGTCGGCTGGCCAATCTATGGCAAATTTTTAGAGACAATTTTTAGGAAGTTTGAAAAAAAAAAAAAAAAAAAAAAGAAAAGAAAAAGAAATAGAGAGATTGGGCCATAAATTTATGGATTAATTTTATTTTTATCTTCTAAACGGTCGTTACTATTATTGTTATTTTCTTTATCTTTAAATTATTAATTGTATTTATTTAATTTCTAAAATTGTTAATTTAAACTAATATGTAGCCTAATTGGAGGTAATTGTCCATATCAATTTGATGGAAAAAAAATTATTTCAACATTTGAGCAATTTAAATCATACAATTAAACATTCTTTTTTTATGGATTACCCATTTTATGTTTGATCACTTTTTATTTTAACCTTTAAATTTTTATTTTTTTTCATTTTGGCCTTTTACGCTTTAAATTTTTTTCAGTTTACTCTTAAAATTAATTTTTGTTCAAAATTAGACAGAAAATATTATAATAATTGTCATATAACATAAAAAATATATTATTATATTGTAATTTAAGCTTATATTAAAGATGTGAGTTATACATAATAAAATATTTGTATGTCATGTGACTGTTAATGTGTTATTTTTTGTCTAATTTTGAACAAAAAAATAGCTTTAGGAGTAAATTGAAAAAAACTTGAAATATAAACAGCTAAAGTAGAAAAAAAATAAATTTTAAGGATCAAAGTGAGAAACAGACCAAACATAAAGATGGCAAAATATAATTTATCAATTTTTTATTTATTATTTGCAATGATGGGTGAATAAATGATAAGTGTTTGTATAAAAACCCTCATTTTGCCTTAGTCATATTCATGAAAATTTATATAATTTTTGTCTTGATAAACTTGCATCTTGTAGACCTTGATATTTTGTGTAAATATGATATCCTGTCTTGTTTGTTGTTATTATGTTTTGTCTATGTATAAAATCCCTATTTTGTTCCTTACCTTTGTGTCCTGAATCTATGCTATCTACCTTTGCTACCTCACAGCTATGTCATATCTTTGAACCTCTTACACTTAGGTTGTTGAGTGTCAACACCTACAGGACTGTCTTGGAACTTTCTTGACTGACCTCCACCTCCACCCTCGCACCTAGGCTGAGGTGTACACCACCTAGGTCGATGTGTTCATCGTCTAAGCATCTGAGATCTTTGATTCTTAAACCTTGCAGCCGTGTTCGGCACCTTGTTGCCAAGTTGTGCACTTTAGTCCACACCTAACAGCCTTGTTTCATGACTTGTACAACCTAGGCCGAGGTGTTTCATACCTAGGCCAAGTGTCACCCCTCTTAGCCAAGGTCAAGGAGACCTTACCTGTCCGAAGTTTATGTTTTGATCCAGGATCCTTACTTTATTAGAAGTAACCATGCCACTTTACTTGTTGTATACACTTTGACATACTCTTGTTCTTTCATTCTAACAACTTTTTGAAAAGATTTGACAAGATGATTCCATGTGTCCCAATAGTAGGTTTAAGTCAGTTAGCTTTTGGGAAACCCATATCTTTCCCATATTTTTGTCTTGAAGAGAAAGAAGCTCTAGGAAGAGAAAGAAGAAGTTCTTGGAGGAAGTTAGATTTTACAAGCTTGATTATTAGACTTTGAATCATTTGATTTGTGTTCTTGAGATTAGATTCTTAATCTACTTTTGTTGTTCTTTATGTTAATCTGATTACATTGCATAGACTAGCATGATTCATGAGCCATGTATTGATTTAAAATTTTGTTTTAGAGAGAAAAAGTAATATTTTTGTATTCTTGAAGAAAAACCATGTTTTGATCCAAAAATTTGTAACAAGTTCTATGTTTCTTTTTGTGTTTGTTTTCATGAAATCTTCAAGTATGGATACCTAACTCCATGTTTTCAAACTCATATCATGAAATCTCAAATTTTGAATAAGAAGTTATGATTTTGGTATTCATGTTCTTCATGTTCATGTTCATGTTCTTTATGTTCTTCAAGAGAAAACTCATATTTCCAAATTTCATTATTCTCTAAGTGTGGTCATCGAGGCCTACTCTTGTCCAGCTTTACACCTAGGCCAAGCATTGCATCTCACATTGGCCTACCTTGCATGATCACTTACACCTTGGTCTACCTTGCATATGTACCTAGGCTAACCACTGTACATCTTTGCCGACATCTTGTAACATCCCAAGCAGGTAGCCCACATCTCGGCCAAGAAGAACCATACCTCAGCCATAACCTCCTGAGTTTACCCAGCTAGGCTATTTCGGCCCAACTCATCTCTGTGCATCAATTCCTAGACCTGGTTTATACCCATCATGCTTTTCCAAGAAGAAAAACATTGATTTAACTTCCAGACCATGTTTTGCTTTCTTTCGACTTGGTTTTGGCTAGAAATGTGTCACGCTCCGAAATTTGGACAATTAAATATTAAATTAGGACTAAACTTCAATCAATATTCCATCATCCAAATCCTAGGGACGAAACAAAATCTAACAGTTCTTGTCCCATAAGATTTAAGTAAATTTCAATGCTAAAAAAAAAATACAAGGAATAAAAAAATAATTAACAAACACTAACCAAACTATCCATCATAGATTCATAACTATCTAATACCGCCAACATTAAAGTAACAACAACTATCAAAACAACTTAAATAATGTAAAATTAAAAAAAAACCCACAATGTCAAATTGTCAAAATACTAAGGTCATAAAAAATAATAATAATAAATACAATAAACTAATATCAACTCTAAACTCAAGAAAATGAAAAAAGTCCAAGAAATATGTCCAATAACTATAGTTATTTCTCGTCACCACTGTAGCTCCAACTAATCCTGCAAAGGAAGCTCGACTACGCTAAAATAGAATGCATCCGAGATGCCAAGAGACAAAACGGGTCAGTATATAAGTATACTGGTATGAGTACAAATATTTGACACCCACGTGTCCACCAAACACAAACAAAAGTATATTTAATTCTTGTTACGGGACAAGACAAGTAGTTCCACCCACACCGAGATAAAAGGGTAGTTTCCCGAGATACGGTGGCATTTAGTTTTTTACCTGCACACAACTAAATATAAATTGAGTATAAAATAAATAAAATAAACATAAAAATATGGTGGATCAGCCCTGCATAAAAAATTAGTAATACCCATCATTTTGCAAAAAAATAAAGTTAGTATAATTTAATCATAAGTAAATTGTTGAAAAAGTATCAATACGCACCATTTCATGCTTAAATCATTCGAATTGATCAAAACTTAAAGAACAAAAGTTGTACAAAATCCAATTTTATAAAAGGCTACATGGAAGGATTTAGTATAAACTAAACAAGTTGAGAGAAAAACTTGATAGAAGAACCCAGATAGAATTTGACCGAAAAATCCGAAAATGAAAACGAAAAGAAACTGGCTTAAGATAATTTTTTCCGAAAAAGTTCAAAGCACGGAAAGTGTCCAAAATAATGCTTTACTTCAGTTTATGAAAAATCAATACAAATGAGCTCGTTTCGTGGGTTAAAACAGCATCTAAAATCTGCATTGCTAAAATGAATAAAAACTATTATAATCAAAATCATCCGATTATAAGTTCTAATCAATCTTTTTAGTACAAAGTTAAAATACAAAAATTATCTAGAATTACGTATACATGCCTCTGTCTAAATTTCGTAATTTATCAAGGTTGTTTACTATTTTTCAAGATGTATAAATTAATACAATTCAAACTATACCAATAAGTTCATATTAATTCTTTGTACCTTAAGTCCACCACTGTGGCCCTTCACTTCCGGCTTACACATATATCCCATGTGCCTTTCGTATACCTAACACTACTCCGAAGGTAAACTTGTACAGGGATATAATTCTGAGTTTGACCCACACTCTCCGGATGGTTAACATATACGTACGTGCGTAAATCAAAGCACCCGTCTACTCTCGAGAACGAAACAACAAATATATATACACAACTTCTTAACTATTCATGAGAACAAATATAACAATGCTAAGCTTAAGACATTCAAATTAATCTCATAATCCTCACTTTTTCTTTTTTTTTTTACACTCTTTCTCACTAGTACTCAAATAAAACAACAATCGATGGAGTAATGGTGGAGTATAAGGAATTTATCTATGAGTTCCCAATTTATTTTAACTTCATATATTCATGAGTATGATTACATCCATAAAATAAATATACATAAAAACTCTAAACTTGACATACACATCTAATCAAATAATGAAATGAATGCATAATCTACATGCTAATACAAAATCAAACCAACATCAAATAAATAAAACTAAATAAATAAAAACAACGAATTAAACATAAATCAAGAGAAGTGAGTTTTGTACTTACAATATTTTTTTGAAGATCAAAAAATCACTTGAAAAATTAATGAAACCACCAAAATAAAACCTTAACCTTTATTTTTCTCCCCTCTTCCGCCGTCTCTCTTTCTCTCGGCTGCACTCTTTGGTTGGTTTTCTTTGGTGATCACCAAGAGTGTCTCTCTCTTTCGCGGCTTGTTGTTGCTCCTCTCTTTTTTGTTTTGTTTTATTCCTTCTTTTTTTTTCAACACCTTATAACTTAATTTGACAATATATTATATTTTATTTTATTAAATAACTATAACATATATAAACATACTATATATTTCATCAATATATAAAACACTTTTTTATATATATAAAATATATAAATATTTAAATATTTAGATTAATTATATATAATTAATTATCACATTAAATTAATTAAATACCACATTAAATTCTCATGTAGCCACGCAATCAATAAAGTCCAAAAATAAAATAAGGTAATAATAATAACAAATAATGACTTAAGAAAAATTAGGGTTGCTACAAAATGCCGAGATCTATTTTTGTCATTTGAAGTTTTTTTTGAGAGTGCATTACATAACCATCTTTAAGAATATTTTCTTGTCTTCTTGAAGTGCATTCAATGGGATTTACCATGCATTTGAAGGTCTTGGATCTTTGCCTTAATTTCCCTTTACCAAAGAGCTATTGTAAGTGGTATTTTTAATAAAGTTATGTTATAATGTTTTGGATAAAAAATTTATTTTGTTTTGAAAAAATATTTGATTAAACATGAATGATTATCCTTTAGTTTTGTATCAAATATTTTGTTGGTTTTGATGACATTTTTGAAAGGTCCTTGTGTTAGGGGACTTTAATATGACTAGTACCTTTGTTTGAGATATCTCATTTGCCACTAATGGGTGGGCTTGTGTAATCGATTTTAGGTCGGTTATTCCTTTATTTTGTCAATGAATGTTCATTTTTGTATTATGTAGATGTCAGTAAACATCTTTTGAAATTTTGAAAGCCTTTGATTGATGAACTGGTTCATCCTTTGATTTGTTACAAGCTATGATATGTATTGTTTTGATAAAATCTTAGTTATCATTCATTCAAACATTTATTATTTATATCATTCACTGAATTTTTAGCTCACCTCTTTGCCCTTATATATATGTAGGTGATGAGCAAGAAGGTGTTGTCGCCTAAGCTTTGTGGAAGATGTGTTTTGTTTCATGTTTTGTATTCATCTTGAAGATTATAGTTCTTCACTTTGTAAATCATTTCTTTTGTATGTTTTGGCTTGAGAAGCCGTTTGATCAAAATGCAATATCAAGTTTTGTTTTTGTTTTTGTTTTTTTGTATCCAATATATAAAACCATTTTAATGTGTATGTCATCTCATTTAATCTATACATAGCTCTTACGGACTAATTAGATCTAAATTTATTGCTTCTGCATGTGTATGCCCCATATGTATACTCCGTATGTGTAGATCTTTATAAGTTGGCCTTCGGTAATCTAGGATTACTGGTCATCACGACATCATTATATTAGAGACAGAATGGGGTCGTGACAGTTTAGTAGTATGATTAAAATTGTCTAAATTGTCAAATTATATATATTTTTGCCCATTAGATTAAGAATCCACTATTATTGAAAAAATTAAGGGACTACATAAATGAATAATTTATAGATGAAATAGAACAAATAACAATAATTTAGGAGATAAAAGCTCAACCCTAAATTAACTTTTTAAACTTTTTTCTCAATAAGTCTAAGCACTTTTTTTATTATTATTATAGTGTTGCTATTTGCTCCACCTACACTTTTTTGGATCTCCATCCACCAAATTAGTCATTTTTTTTCTATGAATACCCACCATAATCCCAATTATACCCTTTCTTTGGATATTTACCATTGCCACTACTTTCTCCAGTATCTCCTTGCCACTCCTATTATCGATAGCCCTTTTCTAGCCACCTTTATCTCTCCCAGCCTCTTTATTAGCCGTCATCCCTCTCCGCCACCCATTACGTTCGATGCCCCTCATTCTTCAACTTCTATATAGCCTCTAATATGTTTTTTGTAGCCTTTGACACAAAGAGATAGAGAGAGTGTCAGAAATAGAAAAAAGAGTGATAGAATGATGGAGACAGAGAGCGAGTAAGAGATCAAGAGAGAGAGAAAGAGAAGTCAACATAAGAGAAGAATGACAGCTATAGAGAGAAGCAAAGCAAAAGATCGAGAGAGAGAGAGAGAGAGAAAGAGAGAGAGAGAGAGAGAGATGAAGAGTTGGGACTAGAGAATGGTAGGGAAGGGCTGTGGTAGTAGAAAGAGGTTAGAAAATGGCAAATGAGGGTGGTTGCATATGAGGTAAGTTAGGGTTAGTGAGGATAAGAATGAGAATAAAATTGATATTTTATGATATGATAAATTGTAATAAAATTTTTTTGGAGTAGAGGTTCAAAGAAATTAGATGATAAGTACTTCATTTTTAAGTAAAGCCACAATGAAATTGTGGTAGGATACCCCTCATTTAAAAATTCACTTATTTGGTATTTAACATCATAAGCAAGGAGGCTAATTTTTTTGGACAAAAATTCTTATATTTCTTTGAGTGGTCTCTCGTTTGAATTTTTTTTCTACTAATATTATTTTAGAAGAATAAGGATAAACAATTTTCTAGCAATAGTTTAGGTCCTCCAACAAACATAGCTAATAATTTTGGACAAAAATAACCCACCACGGTTAGTAAACTTTTACGTTGTTTAAATAATTTCAAAACTTTAAAATTTAATAACTTTTGATTTACATCTCTATTTTTTGTAAAATTTATATTTTTAGACCTTTATCGACACGATCTTTCAAACAAGATCAATGAGTAATACGAATTCTAAATATTAAAATTCATGAAATTTTACTATGTTTATTGTTACGTCACAGTGAAATTTTTCTAACTTTGTATAAAGTGAAAAATATTAAAACACAGAGAAAACTTTGTGTTTTAATACAGAGAAAAACACAGAAATAAAGAAGAAAATTTGTTTCAACACAAAGAAAAACAAAGAGACAGAGAAAATTCTGTTTCAATACAGAGAAAAACACAGAAACATAGAGAAAATTGTGTTTAAACATAGATAAAATACAAAAGAAAATTTTGTATTTCAACACAGAGAAAAATAGAGATAGAGAATTTTCATGTTTCAATATAGAGAAAAACACAGTGACATAGATCCATAGGCAATATAAAATTCTAAAGAAAAAAATTCATGATATTTTACTTTATTTATTGTTACGTCATAGTGAAATTTCTCTGACTTCGTACAGAATGAAAAATATAAAAACACAGAAAATAGGATTTTTTTTTAAAGTTACTGATATTAAGATTTTATAAGATAAATAATATATAATATTTTCATAGTAGTTGGGGCCCTTCAACATTTTCATAGAAAAAATTCGATACAAAGAAATTTCACCCTAACACAGAAAATTTTTATCGAGGGACCTTAGTTAATAAAAAAAATACATATTGAACCTCTCATATTAACCAAAGTTGGAGAGGAATGTTTCACTAATTTTTCTGAAACGCATGTGTTTCAATATAGAGAAAAACACAAAAATGCAGAGAAAATTTTGTTTTAACACAAATAAAAATACATAGACAGAGAAAATTTTGTTTTAACACAGAGAAAATTCTGTTTCAACACAGAGAAAATTATATTTTAACACAGAGAAAATTTTGTATTTCAATACAAAGAAAATAAAGACAGAAATTTTGTGTTTCAACATAGAGAAAAACAGAGACATAGATCCACAAGTAATATGAAATTTTGAAGAAAAAAATTCATGAAATTTTACGGTTTTCAATGTTACATCAAAGTGAAGTTTCTTTGATTTCATACAGAGTGAAAAATATAAAAACATTAAAGGATCTTAATTAGGAAGAGAAATTATCTTGGATTTCTCCTACTATCCAAACTATATGGAGAATATATTACTAATTTTCCCAACTAAAAACCCCATTATAATGATATGATGGATTTAATTTTTTTTTTTGGTGTAATATTCACTCTATTTGGTTTTGAATTTTTAAAAATAATTTTAAGTTTTCGAGTTATTTGTTTTTTTTTTTTTTCTAAATTATATTTAGCGAAGTTTTTCATATTTTAGTCATTAAATATATTTGAAAAATAAAATATTTTTGAAAAAATCAAAAAATAATTCAATAAATATAAAAATATGAAAATGCACTTTTTAAATTTTTTTTTGAATTATTGATTTTTGAGTAAATTACATTGGCCGCCCTTGCAATTACTGATATTTACATGGACTTCCGTTGAGATTTCTAAACTAACACTGACCTCCCATGTCAGTGGTATTGGTTGAACAGTGTTAGAAAAGCTAGGTTTTATCAATCTGCCCTTAACATTAACACTAGTAAATAATGAAATAAAAATGAGCAAAATAAAAAAGTGTAATCCATCAGTCTCTGTGTCTCTCTTTCACCAAATCTTTATTATTTTTTTTTTTGATAAATCCACAACGGAGAGCCGATGGATGGAGAAGTTGCAACAGTAAGAGAATATGGGGGTTTATGCATTTGTGGTATGTTCTCTCTCTAAAAAAATCTCATTTTCTCAACTATTAAAATAATAATTCTATATATACTAACAATCTTATTAAAAATTTTACTAAAGAATAATTCCTGGTAGCTCGAATCTGAGGCTCGAGAGTGGCTCGACAACCCAAAACGACTATTTTATTTTATTTTATTTTTTCTTCTTCTTCTTCTTCGTCGTTTTGGACTGAAAACCAGAGGGAGAGGAGAGGAGAGGGAGAGGGAGAGAGAGAGAGAGAGGAGGCAGCCCTCCGCCCGTCGTCGTCGTGTCGCAGCCCTCCGTCCGTCCGTCGCAGCCCTCCGCCGTCGCCTCTGGCCGAACTTTGCCGCAACCCCGCCAGCCCCGCCTCCGGCCAAGTCTCCTCCTCCAGCCATTTTTATGGCCCCCTCCCCTCCCTCCTCCTCCTCCTCCTCCTCCTCCTCCTCCTCCTCTTTTCTCCTCCCTCTTCTCTCCTCCTCCTCCTCCTCCTCCTCCTTCTCCTCCGACGAATTCGAGCCGAATAATTCGAGCTACGAATCATCACTGTTTACTAAAAACACAAGAGGTCAAATGTCATTAGTTGTCCAAAAAAAATGACATTTAA
Organism: Camellia lanceoleosa; assembly: GCA_025200525.1. Taxonomy (NCBI): domain Eukaryota; kingdom Viridiplantae; phylum Streptophyta; class Magnoliopsida; order Ericales; family Theaceae; genus Camellia; species Camellia lanceoleosa. The sequence goes on from CM045772.1 coordinate 45,616,707, forward strand.
ATATCTAATGATATTTAGACATGTATGTTTTAGTAAGTGTATGAGAGGATCCGGGGATATTGCCAGAAAATTTGAAGGTCATCGAAAAAGTCGCTGGAATTTTTGAATGTCTATCAAAAAATTCAAATGTTACTAGAAACTTTGAATCTTCTAGAAATAATGAGAGGTTTAGATTCTTTAACGATTGAAACTTAAAAACACAATAGCAAAAAGATGATTAGGATAAGAAATTAGGTAAAGAAGAAGGCAAAATAATTAGAAAGAGAATAATGGCAAGACCCTGCTATGGATCTTCTACTTTCACTCTCAAGATAAATAATGGAGAAGAGAAATTAGTTTTTCTCAAAAAATTCTCTCCAAAACCCATCATTTGTAAAGCTATGGGTGTGTTATTTATAGGCACCTCATGATGTAGAATAGTGCCCATGTGCAAGGCACACAAGGAATATTCTCTCTAACCACTTCGTCTGAGGAGGTGAGCTCTCCGAGAATAAGAAAAATCTTGAAGAAGAGATCAACTTCTCGACGAATCCTTATTCTTAGCCACATCTAACCAATGATCCACAATTGTCCCAAAGGCTCAGGGGTAGTCCTAGAGAATGCCCTACTGCAAAAGGGTCAAGGGTAGTTCAAGGGAACGCCTTGCCATAAATATCACTGAGTTTTAAGAACCTCTTAGATCGTATCACCTCGACTCGGGTATAGGCTAGATTGTGCCACTGGGTGTATGCTAGTCTAGTTGAAGAGTGAATTTGTCTCCGCTCATCGCCTTCGAGATCGGATTCTTTGTTCGGACTCTGTTACGCTCATGGTTTTAGTGTGTAGATCCCAAAAAACTCTGAGCCAGCTAGTGTTCTAGGACTCATTAACGGAGCTACTTCTAAATTGTGTTCAAATACATTCGAAGTCAAGTGCTTTGGATCTTTAGGTTCATGTATCTGAACCTTTTCGAGTCCGATCTCAATAGGTCTCTAGGTTCGTGATTTTGAATCCTTTCAAGACTAAGCAAATATCTCGAAGAATTGATCTCCTTCGAGGGTTTCACCTCTTTTGAAAGCAACGGTTAACCCTTTTGGACGCTAGTATGATCTGGGCTTCTTCAGATAGGCTTGTTAGACTTTCTCTAGAGATATAAGCGTAATGGGTCTTCTTCGACCCAATTTATTGACTTTCTTGTGGGTCCATTCAATAAAATTCATTTGAAGCCACTTGGTGATAATTTTTCCAGACCTGTTAGCTTTTGGACTTTTCGATTGAGCTCTGATTGAACCCAATTAATTTAATGAGCTCAAGTTAACTCCTTTTATAATAAGATTGTTAATAAGTTTTTAGGTAGATGTAGTATTGTTCGTATTAAAACTAGGGTAAAGATGTAACAGTGGAGGTGTTAGAGGGTAAATCTATGGAGATGAAGAGTAAAAATGGTTGTGATACGATGGAGGGTTTTGATTGGTGAGAATATCTTTTGCTCCGTTTCGATCTATTGTGTGATCGGTGATGATTGTGGATTTTTGCATCTTTTTTCTCGTTGATAAAAGTTAACACAAAGTGTATGGAGGGGTGAATTTGAAATAGAAAAATGAAGCAAAGAGGGAATGTTAGTGTGATTTTAGAAATCTCAAAGGAGTTAATGTGTAATTTTATCGTTGATTGTTTTTTTTTTTAAAAAAAAACTTCATACTTTTTAAATGTAAAAAGTAAAATAAAAAATATTAAAACAATTCAGAAAAGAATCAAAATATGAAAATTCAAAATTACAAAAACAAAAAAGAGTGATCATTTATACATAATTGATAAATAAAAAAATTGTATGAAGCTTATGAAGGTTTTTTTTTTTTTTTGAATATTGAGAAGGATAATATGATGTGTCATCACGCCAATATTTGAATATTGCGACAACTCTTTGATAATCCTCGCCCACCAGATCTCTCTCTCTCTCTCACATTCATCTGTACTCTGTCCCAGTCATGTTTCCTCGCAATTCTGGGACATGGGTTCTGATTTTTCTCGTTATATCTCCCACCATCTTCTACAAATCTATGTCTGAACTCGATCCTCGTTGGGCAGCTAAGAAGAGACGCATGAGTGAGAAAGTTCGCAAGATGTGAGTCAAATCCCCATTGAGTTTCAAAATTTTGTTTTATTTAACTAGATACCATGTGTATTTTGTGTATTCTGATTTTTTTATGGATGTTGGGCAAATATAAGTCGAAACATCATCAAGAATTTAGCTATTTTTAGCTGAATTTATGCAAATTGTTGCTATTTTATTATTTCTTAAATATGGGTTGATTACTATGATGAATCCCAGGTTGAATTTAACAAAAGTTTGGCTGTACACTGTCCAGTTATATCAGCTGTGATGGGTTCTTGAAAAGTAGGAATTAATCATCTTGGTCCACTTGTTCATTTGTTAAATCTCATTTTTTTTTTTAAAATTATTTATTTATTTATTATGTATACTATGTAAGTTCTATTTAGAGTTATAGATTTCTGAAATGAGTGAATTCTCATGTTCAACTTGATTTTTTGGTGTTAACACTAGCAAGTTGTTTATGGTCCACTTTGCGGGTAGTCTTTGGTATTGATTGGTTTTATGCATTTTCACTACCCAATTTTAAATTTTTTTTGGGGTCAAATTATGCATAATTAGCATAAATTACTATATCAGTTTGGTTTCGTGTGATGGGGTTCTGTGAAATACAGATGTTGCCTTGCCCTATAAGATTTTTGTGGTTTTATTATTTACTACCCCACTTTATTGCTGTGGTGAATTTTTTGAACTATTGAATATCTAACTTCAGACTTGCGGCCTTTCTATAGGTTTCAATTTAAAAAGTGCCTAGCACTTATCAAAAAAAATTATGGAGTTTCTAATAACAACAATTCCAATGAAAGGTGTCAAATGTGTCAATGTTTTCCATGTGGTTGTTTGAAAATTAGAGGAAAATAGAAGAAAGGAGTATAACGGTTAGTTTTTGGTTTTTTGATTAAAAAAACTAGTTAACTAAACTATGTCTTTCACTACTTCTAGTTTTAGTTTAGTTGAGGCTTTGATTTCGCAGGAAGCAAACTGAAGAATATGTATGACTGAAAATTGTTTCCCTTTTCCTCGTTCCTTGATAACCAAAGCAAGTGTAGGGGTTTTATTTGAAGCTATTATCTATATATTCTAATTTGTGGGTATGAATTTTGTTATCAAATGAGAAAAGGAAAGAAAACTATGATCAAAGAAAAATGGAAAACAAAAAAGAGGCTTCTGCATTGTTGAAATCTGGCATCTCTTTCATAACTGTCCAATGTGGAAAACATGCTTTAACAGTATAATGTTTTTTTCCTCCTTTTTCAGGTTTTACCATGCTTATGACAACTATATGACTTATGCTTTTCCGGTTAGTTCTAGTTCCAACTAATTGTTTCTGAGAGAAATATCATCTTTGTGTAATGACATGAATTTCTATCTTTTTGTTTTTGTAGCATGATGAGCTAAAGCCCGTTGCCAAAACATTCACTGACTCTCTTGTCGAGCTTGGAAATTTGAAGGTAATTTTATCACCTGAAATCTTTTGCAGTTATCAGTGTTAAACAAATAATTTAATTGTCCACTGTCTCAAATTTTAGCTTGAACATTTGCCGCAAGAGTATAATGGATCTGCCCTTACACTTATAGAATCATTGTCCAGGTATGATATACTCTTTCATAGAGATAAGTTCATTGATACAAGGATGTAGTTGTACTTTTATCTTCTAGGTCTTCTAGGCCATTAAAATATTGTTACAGATCATTATCTAACACTCTTTGTTTCTAATTTTTTTTTCCTCTCAGCCTTGTCATCATGGGGAACAACACAGAATTTGAAAGGGCAGTTCTTTGGCTTTCTGAAAATTTAACATTTGATGTCGATGCAAGGATAAATCTTTTTGAGGTATAACTTCAAAAATTCTAATGTAAAATATAGGATTTAATGTTTTACTCAACACTTCATCTAATGTGGCTTCAATGTGCTACTGAATCAAATCTTGAGTAATGCCACCTTTTTTTTATTCTTTACCAAGGAGTGCTGTTTATGGTGAATCAAGTTGAATTTGGAGCGCTTACTTGTGTTTTTGCTATTGTGTAGTGCAACATAAGAGTTCTTGGAGGGCTTGTTTCTGCTCATATTCTTGCAACTGATTCTACAAACAGGTTGGTACAAGGAAAGTACAAGAATCAACTTCTTATTCTAGCTGAAGATTTGGGGCAGCGCTTCCTACCTGCTTTTGATACCCCTACAGGATTGCCCTTTGCATGGATTAACTTGAAGGTAATTTTTACGTCTTGCTTACGTTAAAAGAAAGAATTGCAATTTCAAATTAATCTATAAAATGTGAAGTATTCAAGATGTTTCATTTATCTTTGTATAGTAGCTTTGAATTACTTGTTTCCCTTCAGATTCTGAATGATTCTTTTTGCTTGTTGCACTAGCATGGTCTCAAATGTTTGCATTCCCATTCCTCTTTAATCCACAAATTTTGATATTTTTAAGATTCTTCATTTATGCATTTGGGAAGTAGCTTTGACTTGCTTGAGTCTCTTCATAATCGTGAATGGCGCTTTGTGGTTGTTGCACTAGCATGGTTTCAAATTTTTGAGTTAATTACATGGAGCTTCAATAACTGGTTTCATAATGTTGGCAGTAAGCATGGATTATGTTGAAGATGAGACTTTTTTAATCTGACAAGTGACCTTAATGTCTTTGTTATTGAAATAAGGAATTTAATTTTTTATTTTTATTTTTAAATTTCAATGCATCAATGAGTAATAGCTTGAATTGTATGTCCCCTCTTCAAATGAACTTGTCTAGAGTTGCATGGGCAGAGCATCAAATTCCATAAAGTGATAGGTGTGTGATGGTTCAATGACCAGAAGGGAACATGTCTTTACTAAAGAGAATAGAAGTTTTTTCTTATCCAAGGGCATGCGTTGTGTCCATTTAAGAAAGTAGGCCGAGGACGGAGAAGTTTTTTCTGCCAAGAAGTGTTTCATGCATCATGACATAAGTTTTAAAGAAGTGAAATAATCAAATATTTTGAATGATTACTTGAAGGGTTATGCTTGGCCTTACTGGATTATAATTTGATGTTGTAGACTCCCTTCTTTGGGATTGTTTTCCCTTGCATAGAGTGAGCGTCTGTGGTATAAGTTTAAGAAAAGATTCAGGATCTTTGAACCATAAAATGCAATTTCCAAAAAACCAAGACTATCTAGAGGCAGGACCTTTGAAGTTTTAGCACCTTAGTGAATTGTTGGGTTGTGGTTTGCTCTAAAATAGATTTTTAGTTATTGCCGATCTAAAAAGAAGAAATAGATTTATAGTTATTTGTTAAAAATTGGTAGAAGGAGGTTTTAAAATGAAACTATGGTTAAAGGGAGTTGTTTTAATAGCTTAATATGTGTTCCTAGGCAAAGCACATGAGCATTAATTTTCTTATTGCAAGATATTCAGAGAACAAGTGTGAAACATAGTAAGAAAAAGAAAGAATATATAAGTAGAACAAAAAAATGCAGTCAGGATGTAACTTCTCAATTTATTCAGTAGTTGATAGAGAGATGTGTTTCACATTTTAATTAGAATTCCATTTCCACAAGTTACTCTTTCTTTTTATATGCCTCACAAAATAAACACAATTATTGTGTTGAAAGCAGTAAAATTTAGTTTGGAAATTTTGGGAAAAAAATTTCTTGAGAAAAACTTGATTTAAGCTTTTGTATAATGTGTAATCTATGAAGCACAAATGCATCTCTGGAGGTCATGTTTCAGTGTACCACATGTGTCGGGCACCAACACGTTGTAGACATGTGTCAGACACACTTCAAGCATGTTGGAGGAAGTGTCCCCCCACCACCACCCCCCCCCCCCCCCCCATGTCGGACACCATGGGGGAAACGCGGTGTCCCATTTACTTATTTATTTTCACTAGAGTAGCATTACACAAGGTTGATGAATTTGATAAGAATAAATATTTGACATAAAATAATTATATAATATTTAAATGTATGACATGTAATAATTTTTTAAATTACATACTGTGCACGTATTCCATGCATATTGTGTCCTATATTTTTTGAAAAATTGCATTTCTGCGTGTTCTTGTTCATGCTTCTTAGCATGGAGCTCATGACAGATTCACTATATGCTATGTGTTGACATTATGTTGTGGTTCTATGCTTGGGACTTCTAGGCTGAAAATGAGTGCCACTGCAGGCTAAAAATAAATATCACAGGCTGGCAAATTAGTAGGCTGATACACCATTCTTTATGATCACAAGATTCAAAGTAGTTTGAAAGTTGGTTTTATAAATTTGATGCTATTTGAAACACATAATCACGAACACCTATAGAGCTATAAAAATAAATAAAGCTTCCAACAAAGTGACAAGGTTTTAAATTGTCATCCATTTAAACTTTCATTGTGGCATGTGTTGCTTTTTAGAATCTATATTACATTCAAAACATGCTTGGGCATTTTTTTTTTTCAATACGTTCTGTCTTTCCGTATTCTCCATTAAAAGATTGGAAAGTATGAATATGGTTTGCTGGTTTTGTTTGTAAGAAGGATTTATGACACCACATCAATGCAAAATTCTGTGGACAGTATGGGGTGATTGAGAATGAGACAACTGAAACAAGCACATCCGGGTGTGGTGAGGAGCACATTTTTTGCAGTTTGAATGAAGCCTTTGAAAAATTTCTTGAAATAAGCTAATTTTCTATTTACGGATTCAGGTTCACTGATTCTTGAAATGGGAGCTTTATCACGATTAACTGGTGAACCCAGATTTGAATCTGCAGCCTTGCGTGCTCTTCGCAAGTTATGGAGCATGCGGAGTTCTTTGAATCTTCTAGGAACTACTTTGGATGTGGAAACTGGAGAATGGATAGAGTACTCATCTGGGATCGGGGCAGGTATGTTCTCTCAGCTTTGATCCATTCTTGTGATGGATTATGTGCATAAAGTTCATGGGACTTGCTAAAATACTTGAATCTTCCTTCAGTTGCATTAGGTAGTGTGGTGTTCTAGTTATTTGTTAATAAACATGAAATGACTAGTTATACATTGGCATATTGCATTCCTTGGTAGTAATCAACTCTCCTCTCCATATATGGTTTGGAGACATTACTCTTTCTGAAGCTGTGTTCCTTGTGGTTTCTTCAGGGGTTGATTCATTCTATGAGTATCTATTGAAAGCCCACATTCTTTTTGGAAGGGATGAGTTTTGGAGAATGTTTCAGTCTGCTTATCTTGGGGTGCAGAAATATTTTAGACATGGCCCATGGTACAGTACCAGCTAATTATCTTCTAGTTCAATACAATGCTCTTTTCTTTCCCCAATGCAGAACCAGCTAATTAGATTTTAATGTTCGGAACTGTAAAGTACGCTATCGTGGTCCTGATTTATTTTTTTTACTAAATTGATGTTTATGCACCTTGATCATCTTCCATCCTGAGAAAAGAGACTAACACCAATTTGGTGGTTCATTTTGTGAGAATAATATTAGTATAGTATATATTATATGAATATTGTTTTCTATTTAGGATTGGTTTAGGTTTGTCCTTGTTTCCTATTTAGGATTAGGTCTAGAATTGCTATATATATATATCAGATGTACACATTGTATTAAAATACAGTTGAATATACAAGTTTATTCAGAAACTTACATGTTATCAAAGCCGTGTCTGAAACCCTAGTTCTGATTGTTCGAAGCTCCCTCTAGTTCGAAGTTCTCCCTTCGATTTGAAGGTTCCCTCTGGTTCGAAGTTTTCTCCCTCTAGTTCGAAATCATCTCTAGTTTGATTTCTGGATTCGATCGAATTTGAGTCATGGGTTCACCTTTTGCTTCGTCTTGCTTGTGCGACTCATTTGAGTTTAAATTGTGACCCGTCAACTTGCGACCCACGTGATTCATCGTAAGACTTCGCATCATAGCCCATTTGGTTCGACTCACCTTGTTCCGTCTGACTCACAACTCATCTGGTTCACATCGCGAAGTTCTTTGGTTTGAAGTTCTACTTGTTCGACACCTCTCTGTGGTCTTAGAGTCGTAATTGACATCGCGATCAGCATTTGCCTTTGTCATATCGAAACCTACCTGGTTAGTTCTGGATGTGTGACACTCGCTTGATCTCTCTCACTCTGATTCATCTTCATCGGACTCTGCCTGTGAGGTCTTGGTGGCCCCTGATATTTGGTTCTATTTTGGGATTAGTACACTTAAGCCCCCTAATTTTTTGTTTATTACACTTTGCTCAATCAGTTCTTTGTTTTTGGTTCATTACAATGTTAGGTGATCAGACTCAGGCTATTAGTTCTTCATCTGTCTTCTTGTATTCTGCTAGGCCTAAGGCAGGACGCTTGGCTTCCGATGAGTGTGCCTTCTGCCATCAGAGGGGCCATTGGAAGTATCACTGTCCCAAGAATGGATGTCTTTCTGGCTCGTCTTCTCAGCAGTCTCGGACCCAGTTTTGCTGTTCTTCTCCGAGTAATTTTCAGGCTCTTGCCAGTTCTACTGCATCTGCTCCAGCTCCTAATATTGACTTGACTGCCTTGAGTGCTCAGATTAGTCAGCTTCAACATATACTGTCTACCTCCATTGTTTCCTCTCTTTATTCAGGTTTGCTTGGGTCTTCTTCAGGTATTTCTTCGTCTGTCTAGATTTTTGACTATAGTGCCTCTCATCATATGACTTCCCATCTCTTCTTACTTCAAAATTTTACTCCCCCTCCTTTTTCTATTACTGTAAATGCTGCTAATGGGTTTGATATGTCTGTTATATTTGTTGGGTCTGTCTTACCGTCTGCTATGTCTGTTGTCTCTATTCCATCTAGTTTTGATGTTATCTTTTCTTCTTCTATCTGTTCTGTGTAGGATCGGATGTCCAAGTAGCAGATTGTGACTGACCATAGAGTTGGAGACCTCTATGTGGTGGAGAGCTTGCATTTGCCTATGACAACTTCTCCAAATGCTTTTTCCTCTTTTTAGTTAGATTCTCTGTCTAATCTTTTCTACTTGTGGCATTCTAGATTAGGGCATTTGTCTGCTAACTGCTTACAGTCTTTAGCTCAGTTAGGTATATTGAGTAAAGTTTCTCCTAGTGAACTTACTGAATGTCGGGGGTGTAAACTTGCTAAAATGACAATCTTGTCTTTTCGTAAAAGTACTATATTTGATACACCGTTTTCTTTAGTTCATACTGATATTTGGAGCCCTTCTGTTCTCACCAAAGGAGGTTATACATACTATGTGTCATTTGTTGATAACTGCGCCCGTTACACTTGGGTTTATCTTATGACTCATAAGTCTGATTTCTATCACATATACCGTATCTTTCAGTCTATGATTACTACTCAGTTTGGGTCTACAATTAAAGTGTTACGGCCTGACTTGGGTGGGAAATATTTTAAAAATGAGTTTTGAGTATTTGGCCAATTTGGGTACCATTCACCAAACTTCCTGTACAGATACACCTGCCTAAAATGGTATGGTCGAGCATAAACACCGTTATCTCCTTAAGATAGCTAGGTCTCTTCTTTTCTCTGCCTCAGTTCCGGCTCCATTCTAGGGGAAGGCAGTTTTTACTGCTGCTTTTCTTTTCAACCGCATATCTACTCCCCTTCTTTTTGGTCGGTCTCCTTATGAGGCTTTGTTCTCCTAAGTTCCTAACTACTTTCTCCTTCGTGTGTTTGGGTCTGCCTGTTTTGTCCTTCTTTCCCGCAAAGATAGGACCAAACTTAGTGTCCGGTCTGTCCTCTGTGTCTTTTTGGGTTATAGTCCTACATAGAAAGGCTATCAGTGTTATGACCCTGTTTCTCTCGTCTTTATGTCTCCCGTCATGTTTCTTTTCTCGAACGTCTACCTTACTTTCAGCTTCCTTCTCTCACTGCCTCAGTTTCCAAAGAGGATTGAGTTCATATTGATCCGTTTCCTTCTGAGGTCCTGTCTGATGAGTACATCTCCACAGTTCCTCCTAAGCTTGTTCTATCTTCTCCTCCTGCTTCACCTCTGGCTGCTTTTGCTCCTTCGGTTTCTTCTCCTCCTCCTTCGTTGTTAGTTTATTCTCGTTGCAAGGCTCCTCCTCTACCGGTTGTCTCTGCCCCTATTGCTGATCCTCCTACTTCTGACAACTCTGATCCTGCTGCACACCGATATCCTACTCGAGCTCGTCATCCTCCAAACAGGTTGGGTTGGTCTAATACATGTTTTTCTGCTTCCTATCATACTTTTTTGTTTGCTATTCACTCTTTTTCAAAGCCTTAGTCTTACAAGGAGGCCTATTAGGATCCTCATTGGGTTCAAGCTATAGAGGATGAGTTGTTTGCTTTACAAAAAATTAGTACTTGGGAGTTGGTTCCTTTGTCTGCTGGTAAGAATCTGGTTGGTTGCAAATGGGTCTACAAAGTCAAGACTCATTCTGATGGTTCTCTTGAGCGCTACAAAGCTCGTCTGGTTGCTAAAGGTTTCTCACAAGAGTATGGTATTTATTATGAGGAGACCTTTGCTCTTGTTGCTAAGATGACTACTATCCGTACTTTAATCTCGGTCATTGCTATTCTTTTTGGCCTCTTTATCTGATGGATGTTAAGAATGTTTTTTTTAATGGCCATCTCACTGAGGAGGTTTACACGTGTCCTCCCCTGGCCTTCACCATTCATCTGGATAGGTTTATCACCTTCGGTGTGCTCTGTATGGTCTGAAGCAATCTCTTCGTGCTTGATATGATTGCTTTCAGGCTGCTATTATTGTGTTTGGATTTCATCCTTGTGTGCAGGATTCTGCTTTATTTCTTTTCCACACCTCTGCTGGATTTGTTGCGTTATTACTGTATGTGGATGATATGATCATCATTGGTTCTGACTCTTCTGCTATATTTGAGGTCAAGCAGCATATTTTTCGCACCTTTGAAATGAAGGATCTGGGCCCATTGCGGTATTTTCTTGGTATTGAGGTATCTGTTTCTCCTAAGAGCTACTTTCTCTCTTAGGCCAAGTATGCCAATGACGTTATTCATCGTGCCGGTCTTACTGACACTAAGATTTCTGATACCCCCATTGAGCTTAATGTAAAGCTCAACACTGCTGATGATGTTCTTCTGGATGATCCTACTCTATATCGAGAGCTCGTGGGTTGCTTAGTCTATTTAACGGTTACTCGTCCTAATCTTACCTATGCTATTCATGTGGTTAGCTAGTTTGTCTCTGGTCCTCGCTCCACACATTAGGCTGTCTTGGTTCGGATTTTTTTTCTATCTCCGAGGTACTATATTTCAGGGTTTACTATTGTCCTCTACTTCCTCTCTGGATTTGGTGGCCTATGTTAATTCTGATTGGGCTGGTAATGTTATTGATCGCAAGTCTACGTCTGGTTTCTGTACGTTTCTTAGCGATTCCTTGATCTCTTGGAAAAGCAAGAAACAAATTATTGTTGCTTGCTTTACTGCCGAAGCTGAGTATCGTGCTATGACTCATGCTACTGTTGAAGTTGTCTGGCTTCGTTGTCTTCTCTCTGACTTGGGCGTTCCTTAGTCTTCTCCGACCTCCCTCTATTGTGGCAACCGTAGTGCTATTTAGATTACACATAACATTGTCTTCCATGAGCGGACTAGGGGTGTAAAAATGGCCCGTGGCTCGTGGATGGCTGGCTTGCCTTGATCCGAGATGGGCCCAACTTTGTTTAGGTCGCTTGGCCCAAGCGACCTGACTTAGCCAGCCAAGCCCACAGGCCATTGTTACAAGCCGGCTTGTGGGCCCGCTTAAGGCCCACTTAGGGCCCGGCTCGCAAGAGGCTCAATGTATTTTTTAATGGAAAATAATAAAATTTTGATAAAAAAAATGGTTAAGCCCGCCCAAGCCTGAGGGTAGGCCCAATCTCATTGGGCTGGCCCACTGGCCCGAATAGCCTTGGGCTTGGGCTTATTTTTTTAGTCAGTGGCCCGGCCCGAATTTTGGCGGGAGCCAGCAAAGCCCAACATGGGCCGTGCCTGGCCAAATTTACACCCCTAGAGCGGACCAACTACATTGAGATTGATTGTCACTTTATTCTTCAGCATCTGCAGTCTGGTTCTATCTGGCTTCCTTTCGTCTCTTCGGCTCTGCAACTTGCTGACTTCTTTACCAAGACTCACACCATTGCTTGGTTTTAGTTTCTTCTTTGCAAACTTTCAGTGTTTTCTGCCCAAACACCTTAAGTTTGAGCGCCGGAGGGGTGAGAATAATATTAATATAATATATATTATGTGAATATTATTTCCTATTTGGTATTGATTTAGGTTTTTTCTTGTTTCCTATTTAGGATTAGGTCTAGAATTGCTATATATATATGAGATGTACACCTTGTATTAAAATACAGTTGAATATACAAGTTTATTTAGAAACTTACACATTTATCCTCATTAAAGCTTCTAGTCCACATAGGCAAGGCATTTCAGTTCTTTTTGGCTGATACTAAGTTTCAGAGTTTTATTTATCATGAGTTTAAAGGGAAAAAAAAAAGGAATTTTACTTACCCAAAAAAAGTTTAAAGGAATTTCCAAAATCTTCGTCCAATTTTGAAGGGCATTGAAGTTGCCAAATTTGCTAAAACATCTTATACGGGTAATTTCCTAGTTTTCCCAATGTTAGTGTAAGGTCAACTCTGAAATTATCTGCAGTCTCAATAACAGTTCTTATTCAAAACCAAATTCAGCTGGTGAGTCATTTGATGATTGACCAACTAAATGTCAATATAAAAGTCCTGGCCACGAGCTGGACTGTTTCAGAGATTCACAATAATTTTTTTAGAGCAATACGAAATGAAAGGGAGTGTTTTAAAGACAGGATCCCTTCAAATAAGAACTATACCTGTTTTTAGTTGTAAACACACACGCACACACACACACACGGCCCTATTAAGCAAGGTTAGGTCTAATTTGCTTTAGAAGTTAGATTTCTGCAATTCTAAATCATATTCTTCTTTTCAATTTTTTATAATTATATAATTAGAATTTAGAGCTTAATGTCTTCAACATTTTTATCTTCCTTAACATTTTGAATGTACGACTAGCCTCTTTTTCAAATTACAAAATTTACATCTGGTAGGCATATCATAAAACTACTTTTCACCTATTTGAGATAGAAATTCAATAAAATATTTGACATCCTTAATATAGTGTACATACTTAGAGAAAACGAATGGTGGTTTTGTAAATTAACTTGACAACTATTTGATTTTGGGAGTGATATGAATCATTATACTGTAATTTAGGTACCATGAAGCTGATATGAGGACTGGACAAGCAACTTATTGGCAACTAACAAGCCTTCAAGCATTTTGGCCTGGTCTACAGGCAAGTAAACAAGGACCATTATATGTTCCTGCACATCTTGAACCTGGAGCACAATTTTGATATTTTATTATGGTAATTAGGTACTTGTTGGGGATATTACAGCTGCTAATTCATCACACCGTGAGTTCTTTTCTGTATGGGAGAGGTTTGGAGTTCTACCAGAAAGGTATCATCCTTCTTGTTCTTATGAGGTTATCTCCTTGTCTTTAATATATATAGACATTTTAGATGAATCTAATAATCATCTTTAAAATTATTTAGGTATTTGCTGGATCATCAGATGTTACACCCTACAGAAAAGTATTATCCTTTGCGCCCTGAATTGGCAGAGTCAACATTTTATCTTTATCATGCAACGAAAGGTCTGTTTATTTTATTATTTGATAGTTCCCATTTTCAGCTTTTATGCCAAAGCATAAATTTCCTTTTCCTTTAATTTGTTTTATTATCTAAAATGATTATCTATATTACATTCGTTCTAAAAAACAGAACAATAAGAACATCAATATGATATGCTTCATGTTAGGGATGTGCATGGGTCGGATTGGTTTGAGTTAGGGCTACACCCAACACTGGACCGACGTTGGTCAGTTCTCAATTTTGGACCTTGCACTGAACCAACCAAGGTGTAGAACTGAACCCATCCAAAACGAGAAAATTTGGGTTGGTTCAAGTTGGATACGCGGATTTAATTTTATTGTATAAAAATTGACTTATTCATTAAAACAATTTTGATTACTATAATGCAAAGCAACAAAGACCTATTAATATTACGTATTATGATTTTGTGTAAGAGTGTCTACATAAAAAATATATATAATCAATAACACTGAGTCATGTTAATTAAACTATAAAATATATAAATATATCTATATATATATGGAAGGCAAGGTTTTGAAAAGCGGTTGTGGTCGCCATAACGGTGGCAGTGGCGGTAGTGGTGGCGTGGTTGCAGTTGCGGGGTGTAAAGGCCATAATGTAACAGTTGTGGTAACTGGAACCGTGAATTTTTTATTTTTTACAGAATTTGAAAAAAGCTTACCGATATGCATATATATATATATATATATACATTTTTCTATAATCATATTTATTGGGTTTTAAAATAGATTTTGATCAATTTTTGTAAAATTTTAAGTATGATCCAATATATTTCATATTTTTAAATCACTATAAATTGAGTTTTTTACATTTTATTTTAATAATTAATGACTTTATGTGTCATAAATTCATATTATACTTGTGGCAAATTTTTTTTTATTGGATTTAGATGTGTAAAATTATTTTGTTAATTATTATACTTGTGGAAGCATAAGCAAATTTTAACTTGAATAGTTTTAAAAAATAAATTATAATGCTAATGTAATCATATAAAAATTAAAAAATAAATTATAAAGAACTTTTTTTTTTTTTTGGGTCTGCATAACTTGAATATTCATTCTCCCTTTGGATAACTTGTAAATAAAAATAAAATAAACTAATCAACAAAAATTGATATGTATAAAATATATATTAATATATAATTATAGGTGTTATGTTTTTTAGATATTTAAAAAAAAAAATCAATTACTAACTATTATATATAAGATAAACATGACAAAAGTAAGAGAATAAATAAGAGCCTAAATATATATATAGAGTATATTTTTTTAATCAAGCTAAATAGATAATGACCACACTTATTATTATTATTATTATTATTATCATCATCATCAAGCAATATATAGATAGACACACACAAACAAAATAGTTGAGTGATAACAGCCGAATAGAATAGCATAGGTCTTATAGCTTCAACAAATCAATAACAGGTTCTTCATCTTCCCTCTTCTCTCTCTGTATCTTTTACTTCTCCATCTTCCCTTTTATCTCTCTATCCCTCTTCTCCCATTTTCAGCTCCTTTATTTATTTATTTGTTTATTTATTTTTTTATTTCGAAAGAAGCAGTTCAAAACTGTTACGTAACGGTATCGTTACGGCCTACACACCTATGAATCTCAATTACACCACAAAAGCGGGTGTAACGCGTGGTGCCCTACCGCTGCAACCGTTACGTAATGCTGCATTTTGATACCTTGAGAGGTCAGTTCTCGGATTAGTTTGGTTACCCAACCACCAACTAGAGAGCCGAATCGATTTGGTCGGTTTTGGAATATTTGGATGCAAAATCAAAACAAATGAATATTAAATTGAATCAACCCAACCCATGAAGGCCAAGTTTAGTTCACAATTTATTCAATGCTTTTATGAATTCCTACTTCACGTTATGGCAGGTCTTGGTCAACCTAGTCTTGTGGGTTTTCCACTCTCGCAAACTAGTCAAGGTGCTAGTCTCCTCAAGGGAGGGAAGCCAATGGCCAAGGCACCTTAACGGATTCTGAGCGGGCAGTTTTGGCCCTGGTGCCAGCATAGGTAAGCAACATAGCGTCGGGGGTCCAAGTCTGGAGAATTAAAGCTCCTAGAGATGTTTAGCTTAGTTGTGGGAGGAGGGCGGGCTAATCATTGTAGAGATGGTGTGCTCTGCCGGAGAGTGAGTGCCCTTGAGGCCTGGGTGCAATCTCTGGTGGAGTCACTCAGTTCCCATTTCTAGGCATGACTCACCGAGAAGGGGTGAGCCTCATTCCTTGGTGCTATGGCTTGAGTTTGAGGCACTGACTGCATTAGTAGACCAGGACTAAGTTGGCGGTTTATGTGCCCCGGCTTAGGCTAGACACATGACCCCAATGATCATGCTGTGCAGTTGATGTGGCATCAATGATGTCTCGCCATGTGTTAGAAATACTGGCGATGTGGCATTGACAAGGCTTGCTACATGGAAATTAAATGTGAACACCTACACAAAATTGTTCTATGCAGTTTATTTGTCGATGAACCTTGGAAATTTTAACTCTAACGTGCTTATTATAGTTTGGGTATGTATTTATATTAGATTCTTTTGATTTTGACTTATATTTTGGAGTAATATTCGTATAATCTTTTTTGAGTAATTTGCTTTATCTTCTTTTTAACTTTGAGCTCAACAGGGTTTGTGATTTTTGGTGTAAATTTACATGGTGTTGTTGCCTATGGCATTTGAGTTTAATGATTTGAGATGTGTTAGTTTGTTCTTCAAGAGTCTCTCAAGAAAAATAGACACGGCTTAAGATAATTGTAACTTCATTTTTTAGACATCAACAAGAAAAAAACAGATAAATTTCCCTTTTCTGACATGAAAACTTGTATGATTCATAGTCTTTAATATATTGTTGGCGACTATATGAAAGATTTCATCAGGAAACGGAATTTATTACAAGTGAGAATTGTGATGATAAATAGAAATTCAGATTGATAACCCAAACTTCTGGCCTGTTACTCTCCCCCTCTTTCTTTTACCCAGGATTTGGGTTGGAGTTCTATTTCAAGTTTCATTTTCTGTTAATATGAGATATGTTATGCAAAGAAAGAAAGAAAGAAAGAAATACATAAAAAGAAAGGATGTGTTTAGCCTTCTCATCATTCTTGATCTATTCATCCCCCACCCAAAAAAATAAAAATAAAATGATAAATTGAGTATGTTAAATTTGTAGTCAATGACTCGAGAGCTCTATGAGCTCTTTATTAGGGTTTTACACTATGCTAAGTTATACCCTTGGTGCAGTTAGATTGTGCCTTGATTGCCTATATGAACTTTTAGTGGGATGATGACATGCTGCACAAAGATTTGTTCCACAAAAATGTGACTATATGGTTGGCTTTTAACTTGCATTTTACTGGTGTAAATTACAAATAACCAACTAATTAAGGTGTTGAAAAGTTAAGTGTTCATTTTAATTGGTCAATGAGGTCATAAGGTTAACCTGCAGAAACAGAAATGACAGTACTGGAGTTCCTTGCCTATTTCCAATCATCTACGGGTCTAGGTATTCATTTTAGATTTTTCTTTTGTTGAGTACTAAATGCTTGTTAGTGCTTTCAATGCTTGTTAGTGCTTTCAAGCAGGCATTAGTTTTTGCTCCAAATTCCATGTAGCCTTGTTGTTTATTTATATGCAGGTTTAATTTTGATAGCATATCATTGGTTATCATGCCTCAAGTCGTTTCGCTTTCCTTTTCAGTGCTTTGATTATTACCTTCTTTACTAAATAACATCTTCCTTGTTCTCAGATCCGTGGTTTCTCGAAGTGGGTGAATCAATTGTAAATTCTCTCAATTCATACACCAAAGTTGAAGGCGGGTTTGCAAGCATTAGAGATGTCAGTTCCATGCAATTAGAAGATCATCAACATAGTTTCTTCCTTGCTGAAACGTAAGAATTCTGTAATATCATGCAAATGTAAAGGAAATTACTTTGGTTGGACTATTGTGTTTAACATCTATCAAATTGTATATCAAATAATGGTTCTAGTTTTAGGTTTAAGACTTTTTTGCTTGCTCGTCCAATTATTATAAAGCAATATGTTTAATCCACATGTCAAGTTAATTCGATGTATCATCTGTACTTTTGTAGGTGCAAGTATCTATATCTTCTCTTTGATGATTCATTTTTGGTTGATCGCAATTATATTTTCACAACTGAGGGCCATCCTCTTCCAATAATGAGTGCTTGGCATGATAGGCTTCCGGAGACCTACATCCCAAGCAACTGGACTTGTGTCAAGGTGACCTTTCTGTTCTTTCCCGCAAGTGTGATAATGTCTTCATTATTAATTTATTATGATAATATTAACATCCGACGTCCATTTTGTTTTGATATGATGGACACTTATACTAGCAATTTGCCCACTAGCTGAAATCACACTGACGTCTTTAAATCCAAGAAATGAATGTATTGAGAAAGATCATGTGACTTTGGGTCTTTCATTAAAGCATACTCCTGGGTTGTTGGATTTCCATTTTACTTTGTTTGCTTGGGTAGAAAATTTTCCTGGAAAATGTTTTCCATATTTTCCAACTTTTGGTACAATGGAAAACAAAAGTTAACGGAAAAGTCCATTTGGGCAAAATGATTTTTACTTTTAAAAGGTGAAAAATATTTTTTGGACTAAGATCTTACCAATACCACACCACCGCCACCGCCGCTACCGCTACTGCCACCGCTACCGCCACTGCCACCGCTACCGCCATCACCACTGCTGCCACCACCACCTCCACTATCACCGCAGCTGCCACCTCCACCACACTACCACTAATACAATCATTAGTATATTAGTCAAATGGAGCTTTAAGGATGCGGCCAAACATAGGAATTTTCTACAGAATTTTCTGTTGCAAGACGACGTCGGCAGAAACAAACGGATCATTGGTTCAGAGCATTGACAATTTCAGTCATGTCATTTGGAAGAAATTGGAAACTGCCAACATTGTTAGCCAATTTTATTTGCACATTATGCACAGGTGTTTCAAAATACGACAGTGCCATTTTTGTACTGTATGCAGGTAGCAGCATAATTACTTAGACTTGCTAAAAGCGAAGCTCTTATTTCCTGCAGAGTGAACTGCAAGCAAAACGAGCGAGTGCAATGTCCATGCAAGTCTGTCCAGCAACGTCATTGCAATCTGGGCAGAGCGGTGAATGGATTGAGAGTGCTTGTCACATCCCTGATCTTCGTGATGATCACAGGTGCTTGGTAGACGAGGATTGTGGAGTTGATGCAATCACATGTAGGCGAAGATCGTGCAGCATGGCAGGCTACTGTGGCCTATGGTTGTTCATATGAAGCCCTCTAAAACTTGAAATTCTTTTTGCAAGATGGAAATAAATGCAGATTCTGAGGTCCAAGACCTGCAATGCACGGATAATTTATTCCGGGTATGTAATCTCTTACACCAGATTGATGAGAGAACCAAAAGAGATAACAAAAAGCCAGTATTTTAGTACAACTTTTGTGCTTAAATTTTATTTCACAGCATAGGAACTAGTTTTTTTTCAATGTTTTGAAAATTGTTTGTAATAACATTACTAAACATTGTGGTTAGTTAGATTAGCAGCTCAGAAGATCTAATTTAGAAGTGAAACTCTGTGAAGTTTTTATTATCAACACATTTTGCTTTGCTTTAGGTAATATTTGAAACGCTTAGCCATCTCTCAAAATGAGTTCATCACTGGAAGGTAAATAAAATAGGAGGGGAAAAGTGAATAAATTGTAAGTTCGTTTGTGTCCCCGGCGCGACCCGACAGATCTAACATTTACACAGAATACAAAAATACACATTATAGTTTATATTAACGATAAATTACATGGACTTTTCTTGAGTTTTGAGAAAAATGTAATATTTCGTAAGTTAAACATAATTATGAGGTTGGGCTACCTGTCATCTGTTAAGGGTTCGCCCGCCTTGTCGCTTGGCGGTTTTCCTTCCCCGTACATTTGGAGTAGATTAGATATAATTTGTATTTGGGTCCTAAAAAAATTATTAATTGACCTCTGCAAAATAAAATATATTTTTAGTAAAACAGAGATGGCAGAATAGTTTTTTCATTTATATTATTGACAATATGATAGTTGGTAAGAGGTAAATTATTATGAAATAATTTTGTAAGAGTCCAATGTAATTATATTAAATTTAGTGGGTTTTTTGTGGTAAATTTTATTATTTTATTTTATTTTATTTTTATTTTTTTATAGAGTGGCTATTCGCTGAAAATGATGAATGCTGATTTTGTTAACAATGTATTTATTATTATTATTTTAATAATCAATCCAATAAAAGAATGGATATTCAGTGGATATTTTATTTCACTTTATTCTAATAAACTAAACGTTAGTTAATGGTATTAAAGAAGGCAATATTTTAAAATCTTTTGTACTTGTCGAGTGTTTCTTAACAAAATCGGAGTGGCCTCTCATTTCAATCTTCAAGTGCATTGGTTATATAAAAATATGAATAAATTATAAATACATTCCCGAGATTTAATAAAAAAATCTTTATAGTTTTGAAAATTTTATTATAAATTTCTAATATCATGTTACTTAATCTAGTGGTTTGTATTATATCAACAATTTATTTTAATTTTTGGCAAATTATTTTCCCCCTTCTTTCTTTTCTTTCTTCATTTCTCCATTTTCTTTTACGTTATGTTTGGTTGGAAGATTTAGGGAGAGATTTGAAAAGGGAAAGGAAAAGGAAAAACGTGTGTGAAAATAGGTGAAATATAGATATGTTTTATTCACATTTCACCTATTTTTTTATTTCTTTTTCTAAATATTTTTTCAAATCTCCTAACCAAATACAGTATTAACATTTTCTTTTTTCCCTATTGTGGCCGCCTACAGCAACCCACCACGGCCCACCAGTACCTATGGTAGCATCAACAGGCCAAACAACCACAACACAACACGAATGTAGCCATAACTCCTTGTCACTCACCCAAACCACCAATCACGTCACTTCCCTTCCAGCAAATCTGCCTATCTCCACCATCATACCTACCACCTCTGTTCCATAATCCCAATGACCACCATGAACAACCTCGAGCCCTAGTTTGCACATTGATTTATGGGTTTTATTACATCCCCCGAAATTGGGGCCCCAAATCCCCCGAATTTCCATATCAAGGCAAAAAAAAAAAAAAAAAAAAAAGTTATCCAGAATAAAAATTAGGGGCATTAGGGGCAGCAGAATTAGGGGCACAAACCATTTTTGTTGAATTATATCTACCTCATTTGCCTACCTACACTATCTACTTTCACTGCCCAAATTGACACTCAATGTTCCAAATCCCTCAAATCAAACACAATTCATCACTCAATGCAACCCCCTGACCACTGCAACATATCACCAATTCAGACCCTCAATGGCATCGATAAAAAGTGTTGGTAAAGCACAACCACTATTCGAGAAGTGAGGCCACGGATTGTGTCATGAAATTAGGTTTCTCTAGTTAGCGCTGAAGACATCGATGCTTCCTGTTTGCAGCACTAGTTCCTTGGATCTCTTCACAGTATGTGAAGAAAAATAAGAGGAGATCGAAATGTCATATCTTCTTGTTTGTGAGGTGGAGGTCTATAGTGATATCCTGTTTGCGTAGGTAATGGATTGTATGAATAAAAAGGTTTTCTAATGTCAAAACAGTGTTTTCTAATTGTGACGACCCCGACCTCCGAATTATTATATTATATTATTCTAATAAGTTTAATTGCATGATTGTGTGCTTAGTTGTGTGATTACATGCTTAATTTTGTAGCTATCTGTTGTTACATGAAAAATCTGTTCAAGTTGACAATTTAGAGACAGAAATTAAGAGCCTAGACGGCTTCAAAAATTGAAATTGAATAGTGTAATAGACTAATTAGAATATTTAGAATTTTATGGCAACTTCAATTGAAAACTGATATGGATCAAAATAATTAGAATAAACTGATTGAATTAATTAACATTGAGCCTAAATTACTCAACTTTAATTATATTTGATTAGGCTAAACTAATCACACCATATAAATAGCTCTAATCAAGCTTATAAGCTCATATTTACACACTTTGAGCTGAGAATTTTGGGAAGGGAGAAGAGACTCAATACTTTAGAGAGAGAAAAGAGGAGATTTGAAGAGAATTGCTAGAATCTTGGTGAATTGAGCTAGGCCATCACTTGTATTCAACACTAGATATGAAATCCATCTTTAATTGTTGGAAATATTGTATGAAGTAGTTTAATTCAACCAGCTCCAACACTCTTTTGCATGTAATTTAGAGCTATGTGTTAGATTTCCATGAATTGAGTGTAAAGGAATTGAATTGCATACATGCATGTGCATTTTGAGTAAGAATCTATGGAAATCACACATGCACGGTAATTTTGTAACTTAATTTGAGAGTTTTATCATGTTTTCAAACTTATCATGAGGGTTGACCAAATTTTGGGAAGATATAAGAACATATATGCTCAATATGATGCATGCATGAATCTTAATGTGGAGTTCAAGCTTTTGGTTGTCAAAAAGGATCATGAATTTGAGTAAATGATTTCAAATTGGAAGTATTTTCATGTTATACAATGTCTTTCCAGGTTTTTGTACCAAAAACACAAGTCTTGGACCTTTGAATATCAACCTTGAAGCTCAAACATAGTTCTGGAAATTCCAGAACTCGTCATGTCTGCTTGAGTGAAGAGAGTGTCGCTCGAGCATGAAAATCGAGCTCCTAGAAGTTTTGCAAAATTTTACAGTCCGCTCGAGCGACCAAAGTGGCGCTCGAGCGAGGACCACTTTTACTCAGTCTCTTGTTCGAGCGATCGTTGAGCAGGAATTTCATGCAACCAATACTTTTGCCAAGTTTGCAGACCGCTCGAGTGATGGAAATTACGCTCAAGCGACCACCTTTATTTTTGAACCCTCGCTCGAGCAGAGGAAGTTGAGCTCAAGCGGAGACCCCGTTTTCAACAAATTTTGGCTAACACTTTTAAGTGCATATTTGCATTCTCATGCCATTCCAAGTGTTCTTAGGCACCATTTGAACTCACATAGTCATGAAACAAGCTAGAAGCACATAAAGAGAATTAGATTAAAATGAAATGGTGCTTCAATTGTGCTCTTGTTATGTGTTTTGTTTAGGTGGACGTTCGATTGAGGCTTAGTGACAACACAAACTACTGTGAGTGATAACTTTATAAAGATATGTTCAAGTTATCTATATTTTCAAAAATGTTATAACTATTGAAATGGATATGTAATTGATTGAATGAACTATTGAAATGATATGATGATTGATAGCATGGCCTATTGAAATATTAGTTTCTTATGATGAATGAAGTTCTGTTTTGAAATGGTTTTGTGGCATCCATTTGTCACGACCCAAACCCGGCCCTATGGGTTTAGCATCAGAATCGGCGATGTCCGAGATTACCAAGGCCTCTTGAGCGATATCTGATTAAGCAATCTGAGAACTGGCGGAAGCCAATATCTGATAAATAACTAATGTCCATTGAGCTGTGAAATCTGTATGCCAAAAATATTTTTATGCATTCATACACTTCAGAACGACGCAGTCTATACATTCATTTACAAACATTCAGTACAGGGATCACATCCCTAGGCAATCTGATATAACGAAGAGCGATCTATCTGATATTACAAAAGCAGAGGGAGGCAGGGGAAACAAAAACCACCCCAAGCCATAGCATAGCGACTAGGAACCTCGCTGTGAGGCACCTGGTGGCGGACAAAAGCGGGTGACCCACGCTCCTAGCTCCTCGGTCAGGCGAGAACCTACATATATATATAAGCAGTGAGCTAAAGCCCGTGAATAACATAATGCGTAAAGAGGTTATGAATGAATGTCCTTACGATAATAAGCGATTCATTAAACAAGATATTTGATCAATCAGTCATATGTGGTCCAGCCATTAGCCTATAAACAGTAGCTCCAAAAGGACCGGATCTTATGAACCAAGATAATGATGGCCATCGATAAAGAGTATGGTTCCACAAAGCGAGCTCTATATGATAGCGATCAATGCTAAGGATGCCTGTCTGATTCGAGAATCTGAGACATACATTCATTGATAAACAATATCAGTTCAATAAGCGATTCGATTCGAGATTCAAAATATAACCATTTGAACATATCTTTACACAATCTGTTACTCACAGTGTTCTGGGCTAATAGCGGCTAGAGTGCGTCCCCGAGAGCCAACCCTAAACAGTAACAAGTTGAACACACTCTAAGTTTAACAGTTGGGGAAGTACAATAATTAACTTCCTAATATGCCTCGGTGTGTTCTACATCTATATCCTCATTAAGATGCCTTAAACTAGGCCTAAGAGTGCCTAGAATGGGGTGAGGATGCAAAGATGTGCATAGTAAACAATTTCAGAATTTTCAGTGAAACAGGGTCCTTTCGGCGCCACGTTTCCTTCGGCGGACACGCAAACAAAGGGACCCGCTCGAGCGTCAACTTCGGCTTCGGCGGGTGATGGACAATGCAAAAATCTTGGATGCTCGATTTTCCGCCGGCGTGAAAAAATCCGCCGAGCGGATCAGTAAAACAATGCAAAGAAAATGCTGGGAACACGATTTCCCCACTCGAGCGGCACTTCCCCCGCTCGAGCGGACGGCCAAAATCTGGAAAATCCAGATTCGACCTCCAAGCTCCAAGCTCCAAACCAAGTTTTCTCAACTTAAATCTCAACCTCTTGGGCCCAAATTCTGGAAAATACATCCCAAAGCAATGTATAACAAGTTTCAAAAGCCAATTTATGAATTCAAGCCCCAAAGGTGAGTCAATTAAATCCAAAATTCAAACTCATTTCAAGAACAATTTAAAACATGCAATGCATGAGTTTTAAACCAAATTCAATCTTCAAATCTTGCTCTATAGAGCTCAATAGTTGGAAAACCAAATGAAAGCATGGACTTTAGCTTAAACATGGACATGCATGTACAATCTACCAAGAATTCAACTTCAAAAATCACCAATTCAAACATGCATGCAACAATAGAGGTCCAATTCAACAATTATGAACCAAATCATGGCCTAGCTCTCTACTTGGGCATGAACCATGCAAAAAGAGGTTCAAAGACAACAAGAAGACAATGAATTTACTTACCTAAGTCTCAATTCAAGGTAAGGAAGCTAGACTATGCCAAGTTATGCACCAATTCCAAGCAACTTCTACAAGATGAGCTCAAATCTCCCTCAATTCTCTCCTTCTCACTCTAGTTCTCTTCTTGGTCGGTTAGGAGCAAGGGAGTGTGGCTGATGAATGTTTTAACTCAATGTATACAAGCCTCAACAAGTGTAAAGTAGGGGCCACTAGGGGTGGCAATGTGGTAAATAAGTCTAAGTTGCAATATATCAATATTTAATCTAATTTAATCATACTTAATCAATTTTCAGATAAATATACCATTAAATCATAAAAATTACACTGATTACAAAACACTAAACGGTTCTCCGTTCGGCCGCCGATAAGGCCTTCAATTAGCAGTTTAAACATATAAATTCAAACAGTTAATCAATCAATCAAACAGATGCAATATGCAATATATTAGGTATACTTATTCGATTTCAATCGATCGATTCGATAGTTAATCGGTTCACTTATCAGTCATAATCAGTCCAGTTCAACGGTAATCAGTATGTAGTTCAGTGATTTTCGGTTAACAGTATGGGGGTTGTTACACCATTAAACATTGACCCTTGCTTGGGAAAGATTAATACCATGGCCTATTGACTCTTGCCTGGGGAAGACTAATACTATGGCCCATTGGCTCTCGTCCGGGGGAAATAATACCGTGGCCTATTGGATAATTGAAGTATAGAAATCTTTGCTGTTAGACCTTAATGGTTGCATTGGCTATATATATTGATTGACCCTTGAGGTCCTATTGTTATTAAAACATTGTTACTCTATCAAATGTGCCACTTGTTTGTATGAAATGGTTATTGATGTTAAGATTGACATTTGTAATGCTATCGAACTTCATTCTTATAACCTCTTTATTTTGTTATTACTCATTGGGCTCTAGCTCACTATTTATATATATATATATATGTAGGTGGGCAAGCTGAACAACAGAGTTAGGAAAGCCTCGAGTCTACCTAGGTTAGCCTTTAGAGGAGTTTCTAAGTGAAGTAACTAGGTTCAGGTGGAGCCATGCTAGTCGAACCCCTTTTTGTGTGTTTCAATGATTTTGTATTTGTATATAGTTGGGGTTGTATTTTTGTAAGACATGAATTTTGCATGACTGTGATGGTTACTGCAATGGATGTACATTTGGAACAAAACTTTGCTTATTATACTAGTTCTCTATATATATGCACAACTCAATGGATAATTTCTATGTCCTTTTTATCTTCCGCTAAGCCCCGTACTTTATATTAAGAGATTTTTTGCATGGACGCTGTAGGTAATCTATGATTACTGGCCGGTTATGACGCTAAACCTATAGGGGTTGGCTTGGGTCTTGACACTAATACTGTGTAACTATGTGTGTATGTAACTTGTGTTTTTATGTATGGCGTTTGTCTATATGTATGTTAGGTCTTGATTGAAAGGGTAGAGAAGGAGGAGACCAAACATGTTGGCATTCATTAGGGTGC
Organism: Camellia lanceoleosa; assembly: GCA_025200525.1. Taxonomy (NCBI): domain Eukaryota; kingdom Viridiplantae; phylum Streptophyta; class Magnoliopsida; order Ericales; family Theaceae; genus Camellia; species Camellia lanceoleosa. The sequence continues at coordinate 45,643,086 of CM045772.1, forward strand.
AAAAGGAAAGAAGGGTAATAGAGTAAATTTGTATTATGATATAAGGGTAATAGGATAATTTAATTAATTTTGTATTCTATTTACATAACACAAATAGCTCATTACACCCTATATTTTCAAAACAAAATTATTACACTTTTAACCTGTTGTAAAATTACCAAAACCCACCTCGAAATCCCAACTCTAATTTCTTATCCCTACATTTCCACCATTTCTACTGGTGGCCCCTTAGCTACTTTTTGCACCTGTCCCATCAACATCGCATAGCCCTTCGCCGCTGCAACATCATTCCTTCGTTGCCATATTGTCAAAACCATCACCACTATGACGACCACCACTTTCGCAGCCTCACCGCTGCAACCACACTCCTTTGTTGCCCCACCGTCCTGACAATCACCACCGTTGCAACCACACCCTAGGGTTTTCTCTCTCTTTCTCTGTCTTACTCACTTTTACAGTAATGGAAGGAGGTGGGTATGGTTTGTGATGGGGCTAGCGTTTTGAAGCTCAATGGATGGCTGGGTTGTGATGGGGTAACGACGAGAGGCGACGGGGGGAAAAGATGGGAGGAAAAACGATGAGAGAATGAGGATCGGCAATAAGGGATGGCCTGAGGAAGGGGTGGCAGCTGTAAGAGAGGTTGCCAGTGAGAGTGAGTTTGGATGTTGGAGTCAGAGATGGTGGTTGTGGCGGTTGTGAGGGAGATCGTCGGTGGTATTGAGTCTAGATGTTGGATCAAAGATGGTGGTTGTGGCTGCTGGAGGTGGTGGTGGGAGGTGGAGAAGAGTTATGGTTTGTTAGGTGTGGGTGTAAAGAGGAGGATTACAATGGGTATTATGGTAATTGTAAAGAGAGAATTGAATTTTTTTTTTATATTGTATAGTAAGAAATTGAGTGTAATGAGAAATTTTTGTTATGTAAATAGAATTACCCAGTTAATAGGCAAATTTGAACAAGGAGATAATTATAACTTTTAAAATTATAAGAGAAAATCTGTATTTTTAATAAATCTTAAGAGTTGTATTTGTAATTTGCGCTAAAAATAACTAACTCATTGGTTTTTATAATGGAATAAAATAGTATTATGCAGTAGGCAAATGTACTCTCCAAGCAAGTTTCCAAAACAATTGTAAATAAATAAATAAGAAAAATACTCATGGTCATGACTATTTTCTTATTTTAAGGTATGTATACTATATTAGAAAGGAAGACCAAAAAAATGTGCAAAATAGTGAAATTTGCTAAATATAAAGCTTAAAATTCTTCAAAGAGAAAATAGTTTTCTACCACAAAGTTATAATTTCATATTCAATGAGAAGTTTATAACAAGGCTAAAGAGTTTAAAAAAGATAAAAAGATAAATTTACAAAGAAAATAGAAGAGACTTAGAAATATATCATTGTGTTGTGGGAAACTATGTTGTAAATCTATATCTTAGCCACCTAAAATCAAAAAGGAAAGTGTTATTTAAAACTATAAATACTATATAAAGTGATTTGTGAATGACATTTTTATAATTTTAAATTACAATCATAAATGTTTTGATTCAAAATAAAAAGATCAAAGAAAATCATATTATTTTGCATGAATTTATTGTACAAAAATATTATTTGTATAATATTACCCTATATATATATCCCCTTTTAATTTTATTAAATACACACATCTCTACTTCAAATGTCAAAAAAATAATTCTAAGATCATGCAATAAACATGAAAAAGACCCAACTTTTGGAAGGTGATAGTGATTTATAACTGATTTGGGCGTGCACATCTATATCTATATTATATTATTATTATATTAAGTAGAAGTCATACTTGGTATCCAAATCTTTGCTTTCTTTTCTTTATGTGTTAACTTGAAAAGTTGTTAGTTAAAAAAGGTACTTACTTTTGTTGTTAACATGTAATACTATTGTAAGGATTATTCTGATAAATGAAAATGTGCTGATTTCTTTATATCATTGCATGTCTGAAATGATGGGATTTATGTATTATTTTGAGGGCGTTACAAGGCTGTACCAAACAGGTTAATAGCTTATGTTCACAGTTATAAGTTACAATCTGTTAAGTTATAATCTATAATCACTTTTCCACAGCTCTACCAAATAGGGCCAATATGTCATAACTAAAGACCATAAAGATCATAACTGCAACATATGATAGACATTTTTTTTGCGGTGTGTTTTATAGAATTTCTCTATTAAAATATATAAATTTTATTTCAGCTTATATTCTTTTTGAATTTTTCAATCCATCTAAAATAGTTACTCCACAATATTTGTATAAAATTTAACCTCAAATCCTTTACTTTAAAATTTCAATCTATCCAAATAAACTTTTAATATTTCCGGTTAGTAATATCTTATTGTTATTTATTATGAGGAAAAAATAAAATTAATATTATCATTAATTTGTGTTCATTTTTCATTGAATTTCTGGCTCCGCCACTGGGTGACTCCTTTACACTCTCAATTGAGAGGTTTGGGTGACTATCTTTGTAAAAAAAAAAAAAAAAATAATTATTTTTATTTAGTTATTTATTTCTTTATTATTATGGAGCCCTTAGTTGTTGTTGGGCTTGCGGGTTTGTATGATTCAACTTTTTAAAATAGTTGATTGTATTTGTTTTAATATTTTAAAAAATGTAAGTATTTTTGTACCGATTAAAAAAAATTAATTCTCCACCTTTTAATTCACGATAAAACAACTCAATGTTTTAATTAATTTTGAAGTTACAAGTAAATTCAAAAACTTTTAAATTACCACAAATTCAAGCATTTAAGGTCTTTGACTCACTTATTACATCATTGTCAAACAAATCAAAAATATTAGAGATCCCAAAGGTTCTACTAAAATTTTTACCAAATATCTCACATGGTTCCACACCCATGTGAGACATTTGGTAAAAATTTGATAGAATTTTTAGGGTCTGTACCAATACTCTAAATAAATTTAAAATTTTAAATGGTAAGTTTCTCACATTTATTCTTACAAAATGGTGAACAAAATTAGGTGAATGAATGTGATATTTGAACTAAGGTGAATGAATGTGATAGATTAAGCATTTTCTTATGTATATGTTGTTAGGTTAAGTAAAAGTCAACTGTTGTCTGGCTTGATAATATGACCATTGCACGCCCAATTTTTTTGATCAAATTCGGTTTGCTGGTCTTATGGATCGAATTTATTTATTAAAAAAAATAATTTAATTTTTAGTAATAGATTTATTATTGTAAAAATATTTAAAATATATATAATTTAATTACGTATACTTTTCACATTATATTTTAATAAAATTAAGAACAACTCTAATCATGCTTTTCATTTTTCATTAGCTAAAAAATATAAAAGAAGGTATATTCTTTTATTGTTTTTTACTAAGTCATTTTTTTTATTTATCTATATACTCCAATACTACTATTTATTTTACATATCTATCTACACAAACTGTTTAAAAAGCCTTCCAAGCTCACCAAATGTAGTTAACCTTGAAGAATTTTGTTAAAATAACTATTGTAATAATTAGTTCGTTGGAGTAACTAAAGTAAGATAATATTAACTATAATAGCTAACAAGACTTCTTGAAAAAGTTCCTTAGAAATGTTCTATGAGCAACTCCAACCACGCTTTTTATTTTTCATTAGTTAAAATATAAAAAATGTATATTTTTTATTTTGATAAATTTCTTTATTTACTACAAAATTGTTTTTTTTTTTATTTTACCTATCTATCTATACAAACTATTGGAAAAAACTCTCAACACTCTTTAAATATAGTTAGCCTTCAAGCATTTTGTTAAAATAACAATTGACTAACTCCTTTAAAGTGACTAAAATATGATGATACTAGTTATAATAAAAGATATGATAATATAATTTTTTTTGTAATACAATTAACAATTTTTCCAGTAATACAATTAACAATTAACTGATGAAAAGAGACAAAATGGTGTGTAATTTAAATTCTTAAAGGAGCACAATATAATTTTGTTAAATTTATAAGACTTAGTATGTATATATATATATATTTTAAATTGTACGGGAGGCAGTGTACTTTACCCATGTTATTTTATACAACACCTTTGACTAGTTAATTTTTTAACAAAAATTATATCTATATTATTATAATTAGAGTTTAACCAAGGACACTTGGTTTAGAAGTCTAATTTTAAAATTTTTGGAGTAATTATTTTAAATTTTATTCTTTTTGACCCATAAGAATAAAAATAATTTGAAAGGCAATATCGTCCCTGCACATCTATTTATCTATCTTCTACATATTTGTCTATTTGTCCATATTACTACTGCTAGTTGCCGTTGACCTCTAACACTGATGAGTTTTCTAGTGAGTCTTCGGTGACTAGCTCACGACGATAGTCGTCCGGCAATGCTCAATGATTGACTACAACAGCATGTGAGAGTGTAATACAAGGATCACAATATATATATATATATATCTTTTAAAATAATGATTTTTACTTCTCACTAATATATTTTATTAATCATATCCTTAAAATAAAAACAAAGCAATCAATAAACTACCATATACACCCATAAATGGATTTATCACTAATTACAATTTTATCATATGAAGATAAATTGAGCGAGTGAGTGAGACTTAACATTTGACCTCTATAAAAACCAACCTGACTGGTGATTTTCGGCGCTTCTCCAATGAGACGGAAAAATATTTTGAAAGTGTAAATTGAAATTTTTTTATGCCTAGAAGAGGAGTTTGAAAGCTTCTCCCCTAATTTTTAGTATAGATTTTAAAATTTTTAACACCTACAATAGTTCCCTTTTCTTTCAATTCTCCTTCTTTATTGTTGTGGGTATTCTTTTTTTTTCAATTCTGGCTTCCAACGATGATTGATCTACAATAATACAGTGGCGGCAGTGGTGGAGTTGAGTAGCGGCGACAGGGATGTCGATGGTGACGGTGGGGTTGATGGCGACCGCTAATGTTTTTGCTAATTCTGTTGTTTGTTGTTATAATTTCAGTAGATTTTTTTTATTTGATCATCTGTTTTTTTTCTTTTTATTGTTTTGTATGATGGTAACTTATTTGACCTCTATTTTTTAAGTTATCTGCACAATTATGTCATCTCTTTTTGACCTTTAATATATAAATCCATGAGCAGTACACAATACAAGTTTTTGATGTGGGTTAGTTTTTTGACTTTTTAATTTTTTAGCTATTTTAGTCTGAGACTAAAAAGCATCGTTTGAGATAGACGTTTTGGCTTTTTTGACTTTTGTGAGAGAAAAAATGAAATGATTATAGTTTGGATGTGATATTTTGTATTATTGAGTTAAAAAGTCTCTTTTATTTTTTTGTGGCTAAAATAACCAAAAAGTCGCCAAACGAAGGCACAATTGAAGTACATTTATATAAAAAAAATGTTTATTCACAAAGTATACGAAATAACTCTTGAAGCTTCTGGGTATTCATCTAAAAATAAAAGTGTTATACAAATAAAATTTTTTTCCCCCCAAAAGTTAATGTGTCAAACAATAATAATTAGCTTGTTTGGTTTGAATTTTCAGGATTTACTTTTAAAAAAATTGAAATTTTTTATTTTCTATGATTTTTGTTTTTATTGGATTTTTTTTTTTCATATTCTAAGCAATTTCTAATATAAATACACTTAAAAAGTACAATATTTGTGAAAAAATCTTTAGAAAATTCAATAAACACCAAAAATACAAAAGAAATATGATAATTCAGTATATCTTTCGTAATTTTGTGTATTTATTGAATTTTTAAAATATTTTTTTGGTACTTTTTAGATACGTCTAAGTAATGTGTATCTAAAAAAGTAAAAAAAATTACTTAAAATTTTAAAAATTTTCACCAAAAAAAAAAAAAAAAACATAGAAACAAAAAAATTAATTTTCAAAAAATTGAATCTAAAAAACTGAACCAAATACATTGAATAAGATTTTAAAATGTGAAATAAGGTTCAATTTTATTAAGATGATAGATTTTTTTTAAAAAAATAAATTTTATTTATTTATACGGCACTATTCAGTTGATATGTCCACATAGAGCAGACTACTTTTATTTATTTATTTATTTTTTTAAACCAATTGGTAAGAGAATAACTAATAGGTAAGGTTTTGAAAAGCGATAGCGGTTGCAGTTGCAATAATGATGGCGATGGCGCGGTTGCAGTTGCGGTGTGTAAATGCCATAGCGTAACGGTTGCGATAACAGGAACCATGAATTTTTTTCTTTAATTTTTTTGCACAATTTGAAAAAAATATCAATATGAATATTTTTTTCCCATAATCATATTTATTATGTTTTAAAATAAAATTTGATCAATTTTAGTAAATTTTAAGTATGATTTTCATATTTTTAAATCACTACAAATTGAATTTTTTACATTTTATTTTAATAATTAATGACTTTATATCTCATAAATTCATATTATACTTGTGGCAATTTTTTTTATTGGATTTAAATGTATAAAATTATTTTTTTAATTATTATACTTGTAGAAGCATGTGCAAATTTTAACTTGAATAGTGTTAAAAAATAAATTATACATGTTAATGTAATCGTATAAAAATTAAAAAATAAATTATAAAGAAAAAAATTGGATAACTTGAATATTCATTCTCCTTTTCGGTAACCTGTAAATAAAAATAAAATAAATTAATCAACAAAAATTGACATGTATAAAATATGTATTAATATATAATTAAGTGTTTTGTTTTCTAGATATTTCACAAAAAAATCTATCACTAACTATTATATATAAGATAAACACGATAAAAGTAAAAGAATAAATAAGAGCCTAAATATATATATTTTTTAATCAAGCCAGATAGATAATGACTACATTTATTATTATTATTATCATCATTTTCAAACAATGTATAGATAGACACATAAACAAAATGGTTGAGTGATAGCAGTCGAATATTGCATAGGTCTTATAGTTTCAATAAATCAATAACAGGTTCTTCATCTTTTCTCTTCTCTCTCTCTCTCTCTCTATATATATATATATACATAGCTCTTACTTCTATCTTCCCTCTTCTCTCTTTATCTCTCTTTTTCCATTTTCAACTCTTTTTTTTAATTTTTTTGAAAGCAGTTCGGAACCGTTACGTAACGGTGCGAAACGGGCTGTTATGACCGTTACGGCAGCCGCTATGGCCGACATGCCTGTGAATCTTCATCACACCGCAAAAACGAGGGTAACGCATGGTGTCTACTGCTGCAACTGTTACGTAACGGTTGCAATCATTATGTAACGTCACATTTTGAAACCTTACTAATAGGGCTTGCCCGATTGACCAGAACTCCCGTAACTCACTAAGAGGTCAGTAGTTCGAATCTCCTTACTTGTGTGTATGTCTTATTTCCCATATTTTAATTGGGATTTTCTCTTTTACTTTGGGAGTTTTTTGTAAAAAAATTTGTATTGTATTTAATTTTTATTACTATAATCGTAATTTATACTTTGAGAGTTTTTTTGTAAAAAAGTTTATATTGTATTTGATTTTCATTACTATAATTGTAATTCATTGGACTTCATTGTAATATCTTATAGGGCACTAGGTCCATAAATTCAAATTTAAATTTTCTTTGCCTCAAGGTCTACATTCTAAAATATTTTTTTCATAAGGACAAGCTTGTACAAAATGGCCAAACTACCCATGTGTATATATATATATATATATATGTTATATGGTGCAAAAATAGGCAGATCATCTCTCTCTCTCTCTCTCTTTATCTTTGACACCACCACCACCGTCCTTTCCCCCGACACCTCCGTTCCATCATCGCGTTCCACTTTGATCCCTTTTTCCCCATTTTCTCGGTCTCGCTCATTCTCCTCTCTCTCTCTCTCTCTCTCTCTCTCTCTCTCTCTCATCCGCTCTTACCCTCCTTCGCATCTCCACTGGCAAGATCACGCTTGATGTCGAAATATGGTCGAAAAGTCAAGATCTAGTCGAGATCATGCTCTCTCTCTCTCTCTCTTTTCAATTTCGATCATCCAAAACTCCAAATCTAGCTGGAAAGTCAACTGTCGGCAACTTTGTTCTTGTATTTTTGGTAAAACAGATTGTATTGTTGATGTATATGTTTAAATTTCATGCCAAATCATTGATTTTGATGATTTAAGTTTGGAAATTGTTAAGGAAAACTGAATTTATTCGTAGTTGCAAGATCTAGTTCGTGTTAGGCTTTTGTGGTTTGAATTTATTGTTCACAAGAAGATCACTTAGTTATTGAGATGGTTTATTATATTATTTAGTGTTTTTTGAATAGATATGTTGTTATTGTATTATATCATTTTTTTTAAATTTTTTTTTTTTGGTTCTTTGGATTTGAAACTGTTCAATCAAGATTTTGTTCTGGTTTGTGTTTTTTTTTATTTTATATCTATCGTTAGGGTTTTGAGTTGAGATCTGTTAGGGTTGGGATGAGATGGTTCAAATCTTAATAGAATTGAACATATCTATAATAGATCTGTTCAAAAATTGAACAGATAATGCCTTGGCTTATTTCTATAACATAGATTTAAACAGATAAAAAATTAACAAATAGAATTTAGCAATAATAAAATTTGGACAAATATTTGAACAGATAAGGGAAAAAAAAAATTAAACAGACAGTCAAAATTTTAAACATATAAATAAATATTTAAACAGATAGTCAAAAAAATTAAACAGATAGTTAAAAAATTAAACATATAGATAGGTGTAAAATTGAAAATAAAATGTCCTTCAAAACAACAAAAACACTTCTATCCAAACTATTTCACAAATGGTGGACTTCTCACCAACAAAAATATCCACCAGACCTAATGCCTTATACTCTCTTTAGATTGGACTTTTCAACAATTTTCTTAAAAAATATTATCTTTTCTTTTCTCAATCATATATTATTTTCAAATTTTAATTTTTATATTTGAGTTATTAAACTTTTAGTCAATGCGTATTTAAAAAACGTAGGGTAATATTTTTTTACATGATTAACAAAAATTAAAACATAAATATAAAATTAATTTTTTTTTTACCTCCTCTGAGATTCTGACAATTAAACCAAACTCATTCATTATCAACATTAATCTTAACTTTAAATGCACTAAATTTAATTTAGCCTATTAAATATATATGAAATTATTATTTATTTTTCATAACTTTTTCAAAATATAAATGTAATTTCTTGATTCTATTTTTTTTCCACAACAAGTTTTGGAACTTTTAGAAACAAAAAATAAAATAACAATTCAATCATTAATGAAGGTGAGAAATTAATTTTAAGATTTCATTTAATAAAAATAGTTTAAATGAGATAAATAAAGATGGAGAAATAGATTTTAAGTATCATATATAACATATAACGATTTTGGTTTAAACTCGACCAATTTATTACTTTTGGATCTGAGAACCCGTGTATTTAACTGTTGTTCCACTCATTTCCATCTTGTTGTTTATTGAATTTGGCTTTTGGGAGTTTTTGTTGTGTTTGAAACATGTTGGGAAGTTAGTTTTTCAAAATGTTGTTGCTCAGAATTTTCCTTGTTCACTTGAGCAATCATTCCTTCGCTCAAGCGGTCTTTTGCAATCTGCAAAACTACTGGGAGTTTGGATTCTTCGCTTGAGCAGTCTTTCTTGTGCTCGACCGAACTTTTATAGGTTTGAAACTACTAGGAGGGGGTCATTGTGCGCTTGAGCGGTGGTTTTGGTCGCTCAAGCGATGTTACTTATTATATCTGTCGCTCGAGCGACCATTCCTTCGCTCAAGTGGTCTGTGTGTATATCAGTCTGAGAGGTAGACCTTTTTGATCACTTTTTTTATTTTATTTTATATCTCTCTCTCTCTAAACATTCTAAAACCCTAGATTTACTCCACCTGTCTAGTTCTTGAGCTTTTGCACCAAATATTCTCAATCCGTGAGTTTTCTCACCGTAGTCCTTTGGAGATAAATGTTGAGCACGTCGAAGGCTTCGATTTGATCGGAGTATCTAGTGTTTTTGTCACCGTCAAATTTTACTCATGTTCTATTCGTGTCTTTTACTTTGAGGCACAAATTTCTTTGACTCTTTTTATGATTTTTAGTTTAGTTATTTGTCTTTTCAAAAGAATGATGTTTTTGGAAAATTTTGATAAAACCTAGGGTTTGGTTTGATATCAAAAGTGGAGTTTTCCAAATTGATTCTTGAAAATGGTTATAGGAATATGGTTATGGATGAGTTGTGTGGAAATGATAGAAAGCTTTTCTCAAAATTGATTTTGGAAAGAAAATGGGGTTTTTGCCCTAATCTTGGGATATTGGAAATTGTGAAAAGGGAAATGAAAAATGATGTTGGATATTGTGAAATTGGAATAATGATTATGTTAATAATGATGGTGGAGTTGGATATGTATTATCACTTCTATTGGAATTGATGCAATGTATCTTTTGATTGGAATTTATCTACTGAATAGAAATATCTGTTTTGGACTATTGGTGGAGGATAGTCTTGATTGTTGTAGATATTGCATGAGGATTAGGTTGAATTAAAACTAATTTCTCATACATTGTGCATTGTGCATCATCTTACATTGAACATTGTAAATGTATTTTTTTTTTTTGAGAAAAATGGGTGAATACCATGGTGAATGTGGTTAAGGAGTGTGGTTGTAGTTTTATTATGTTGGCCTATGTGTCCTTGGTGAAAGTCTAGAAACCCGTGCAGTTATGTGCCAAACCTTCTGATTAGTACCCGATAAAATGACTTTGGTAGTACTTGTATAGCCTACTTGCACTCTTGTAGACATATACCTAGAGATTCCCAGTGTGTTATATCCACTGCCATGTTTTTTGTATTAAAGGATTATTTTTCACGAATTGATGTATAATCTGTCATTGCATTGTTTTGAGATGGGAAAACAAGGAATGTTTGAAAAATGGCATGCATATGTATTCACTTTATGATTTTGCTAAGATTCATATACTGTGTTAGAGTAATCCTATTGGGCTTTGGCTTACCCTATGTAGAAAACAATTTTCAGGTGCTGATGATATACCTCCATCAAAGACATAGTATAACGACCCTAATGTTTTAAAGTTATTATTTATTACTATTATTACTTTATTTTATTTTTGGCTTTATTAATTGTGTGGATACATGATAATTTAATGTGATATTTAATTATACATAATTAATCCGAATATTTATATATGTATATATATTTTAGGGAGATTGACCAATAAGTCCCATATTTTGGACTTGTAATTCATATAATCTCATATTTTTTTTGTGATCCATTTAGTCCTTTTGGATGTGTAATGACATATTTACTAACCACATTGGAGTGTCACATTTGGAAAAAGTACAATAAAGAGTTTTTTAGTGTTACATCATACCCACTATATTAGAGTGTTATATTTGAGAAAAGTACATTAAAAAGTTTTTAATTTTTTTAGAGTGCCACATCATATCCACCACATTGGAATAACACATGTCACGTTTGGAAAAAGTACACTACGGAGTTTTTAATTTTTTTAGAGTGTCACATCATACTTGTCACGTTGTTACGTTTGAGAATAGTACAATAAGAAGTTTTATTTTTTTTGAAGTGTCACATCATATCTGCCATATTGTCATGTTTGAGAAAAGTACACTAAGGAGTTTTTATTTATTTATTTATTTATTTATTTTTGGAGTAAAAGCTTGGAGTGTCATATTATACCTGCCACATTGTCACATTTAGAAAAATACACTAAAGAGTTTTTAGGTAGTGTTTGGTAGAGTTTTAGAATTATGATTTGAGAATAGAGTTGTATTTTGAGTTTGTGAGTTTTGGAATTATGATTTGAAAAGAAAAAATTTGTTTGGTTATGAGTTTGAAAATAGTTTTGAATTGAGTTTTGAATTTTTGATATGACATATGAAATGAGAAAAGTAATTTGGTTATGAGTTTTGAAAAGAGTTTTTAAAACTTAATTAAAAACCTTATGACTTATAATCAAACACACAACTCAAAACTCTATTGAAAATTCTATTCAAAACTCATAACCAAACTCTTTTTAACATTCAATTCAAAAACATAATTTGTCATTTTGGTCTAAAAAAAATAATTTCTATATTTAAAACATAACAGAAACAAATATAATTTTTTCCCCTTAAATAACAGGTGGCGATTGGCGATTGACAATTGTAAAAAATAAAAATAAAAAATTACACTGTTTCGGTCAACCAGCTGGACATTCGAGGGGACGTCTGGGAGGATGACTGGGTAGGCCCAAAATTCAAAAACTCCTCTGCTTTTCAGAATGGAGAAGATGAAAAAGAGAGAGTATGTATGAATTTGCCAAACGTGAAAGAGAAATATGTTTTGAAATGTGTGGTAGAGTCATATTTTCAAAACTCCATCCAAACAGTGCATGCAAACGGAGGGGTGGAATTATTATTACAAAGCTGCACCAAACACTGCCTTAATTTTTTTGGAGTGTTACATCATTGGAGTGTCATATTAATACCTGCTACATTGGAGTATCATATCATACCTGTCACATTAATAAAATGGTATAACTGTCTACCAAAACATTACCAAAATAAAAAATAGGACCACATGAAAAGAATCTCTGCACTAATAAGACTTAACAGATCAATAGAAAAAATTTAGAACTAATTAGAGTACTTGTTTGTGAAATGAGATTTATTAGTAAATATCCTTATATTTGTTTTATATATAAAAGGTATTATATATAATCATCTTATATATATCAAAGGTGTTAGGGTGACAATAGAAAATTAAGTTATATAGTAAATTAGGTTATAAGAGTGCTGCCTAATCCCAAAAAAAAAATAAAAAACACAAAAAGATTAGCAAAATAATTGAGAAAGCGCACAGAGAGAGAGAGAGAGAGAGAGAGAGAGAGAGACGGCGGGAGAGAGGTAGAGAAAAAGAAGAAAGGGTTAGGGTTTGTTTTGGTGGCTTTATTAATTCTCTAAGTATTTCTTTGATCTTCAAAAAAATAATTGTGAGTGCAAAACCCACTTTTCTTGATTTATGTTTATTTTGTTATTATTATTTATTTATTTTTATTTATTTGATGTTAGTTTGATATTGTATTTGCACGAAGATGATGGATTGATTTCAATTATTTTGGTTAGTTGTGTATGCAAGATTTAGGGTTTTTATATATATTTATTTTATGGATGTAATCACACTTATGGATATATGAAATTAAAATAAATTAGGAACTCATAGATAAATTTCGAATACCCCACCATGACTTCATGAATTGTTGTTTTATTTGAGTGTTGGTGAGAAAAAGTGTATAAAAAAAAAAATGAGGATTATAAGATTTATTTGAATGCTTTAGGCTCGATATTGTTATGTTTATTCTCCTGAGTAGATGAGGGGTTGTGTATATATATATATATATTGTTGTCTCATTCTCAGGAATAGACGAGTGTTTTGATTTATGTGCGTACGTATATGCTTACTATTCGGGGAGTGTGGGTCAAACTCAGGACGATACCTTATGCAAATTTGGCTTCGGAGCAGTGTTAGGTATACGAGAGGCACATGGGACATATATGTACACTACTAAAAAAAACACTTTTTGCGACTGCTATAAGCCGTCGCAAGTAATAAAAATACAGTCGCAAAAGACCTTTTACGACGGCCCATGCGACGGCAAATGGGGGTTGCGATTGTGGGGGTAGCAAATACTTTTTGTGATGGCAAACCAACGGTCGCAAATTATTTGCGACCACCTAAACTACTTATAGCGACCGCTATTTTGCCGTCGCAAAAAAACAAAGAAAAATGCTAACATATTTTTTTTGGCAACAATCTTACTACCTAAAAAAAAAAAAAAAGGTGTAACGCTAAGCAATCTAGAAATAGCAAAGACAAGAATTTAGACAGTATATCATTGTAATTTAATCAGTCATTCCATTTGAGTCTCAAAATTGGAGCTATATGTGAAAGTTATTACAAAAAGTTCTTCTATAACAAAAATACAATCCAAATAGAATGCTAGGAAAGCCAAAATCTACAATGGTGGTGTTCACCCCGTACAAGGTACCAATCGAGTTCAAATTTGTTACCAAATTCATTGTTGGTCCAATGAGTCTCTCGTCACAATGATAGCAAACATGAGAACTGGTGCATTAACCCCAACTCTGAAAAGAATAACACGAAAGGTATAGAATTAAAAATTATTCAAAGTAACAAGAAAAAGTGCAATTTAATGACAATCAATTCAACAATTGCTCACCAATGCAAGAAGTTAAGTTTAAAAAGGATAGGCCAAGTCAAGTAAAAGTGCAATATACATTAACAGAGCTAAACAAAAGCATACCAGTAATCTACCTGCCTAGCCTCATTTACAACAACATTCAAAGCATTAGATGATAATGAATTGGCCATAGTTAAAATGTGAGTAACATTCAAGCTTTTCAATGAAAAAAATTAACTATATCTCCAATTCGATTCATTGCTACTAAGGACACTTTACAAATACATCTTCTTTTGAAACTTGTTGGATCAATTTCATCAATTCAAGTTCTACAATAGTAAAATACCTGTTCATCCATAAAGAACATCATTCTAAAGTTGTAACAAGCATAAAAGCATTTGAGCCTAGAATAATTACCAAGATACTAATGCATAATAAAAATAAATTCTAAAACAGCTTTGTCACACTTAGTTGATCATTTACTGAATACCAAAATTATAATTTTGCAGTTTGATAGAAGTATATTAACCTTGATCAAATTGAAATGAAAGAATTGAATCAGTAAAGGAACAAAAACATAAAAAATAAAAATCATGGAATTCAATAACTCAAAAAATTCTTTCCTTCAATCAACACATCTTTCACAAAAGAGTCAAACAAACTACTAAGCTTATGTGGGCCATCAAAACCACAATATAGCTGCAAATGACTATTGCCACGCCTATATCTAGATTTTAACAACTCTCTTCTAATAATGTACCGGTCTCAACTCAACCTAACTTTGACTCATGAATATGATGCAGCCAAATGTTGATATATTACAAAACATAAAAGAAAAAAAAAATCCAAATATATATATGTATACATGTACATCACATTCTGATAGTATAGGCAGTAATATGAATCAATTGTTGTCCAAAGAGTTGTCATAAAACAGTAACAATAATTTGTTGACAAAGAATTCATCATTTAGCTTGATGAATTCAGAACACACAAGTTAAATCTCAACCACACAAAACAGAAATGATGTCATGTACACCTACCTATAAGCTCTACCTAAGAAGAACCTTCAATTATTCAAGATATTACTCACTTTCCCTTTCTAGGGCCTTCAATTATTAAGAGACTACTCATTTTCAATTATTATCTTTGCTTGTTAGGTTTTCAACACAATTAAGCATTGTCATTTTACTTGATCAAAACTATAGGCAAACAAACAGCTAATCAACTCTCCATGATCACAAGAGAGAATACGTAGATTTTAATATTGCATCATCTATACACAACTATGAACATACTTGACATTATTTTATTATTCACATGAATGGATGCAAAGAGAAGTAAATCGAACTAAATATCAATTTG
The DNA here is from genome assembly GCA_025200525.1 of Camellia lanceoleosa. Taxonomy (NCBI): domain Eukaryota; kingdom Viridiplantae; phylum Streptophyta; class Magnoliopsida; order Ericales; family Theaceae; genus Camellia; species Camellia lanceoleosa. Next base: position 45,658,657 of record CM045772.1, read on the forward strand.
AGACCAAATCAAACTATAGCAGTAAATTTTACCTAGCAGAAGAAATTGATCCAAATCAAAAGTCGGCCTATTGAGTGCGGAGGGAAGGACAAAGAAGAGTGTGCAAAGCCCTCACAAATGTATCAACTGAGATAAGAAAATACAAGCCAATACTGTTCCAGTTAAAACACTGATGAACAAATTAAATTTTTTTAAAAGATTTGTGTATTAAACATATGCGCCAAAAACTACACAGGAACATAATAGTTAATCAAATTCAATTGTATATTGAAAGCCTAACAAAAACATAAAAGATCACAAAAAGGTGTAGATAGTTCAGAGTTTTCATCATGGTGACCTGACAAGAAGTCAAAGTTTCTCCCAACTAAACCCAACATATAAGAAATTAAAAGCGGCAAGAAGTCAAAGTCCATTCCACCTTTTTAAGACATTTAAAACTGTCACGCCCCAAAATTTGGACAATTAAATATTAACTTAGGATTAAACCCCAATCAATATTCCATCATCCAAATCCTAGGGGTAAAAAAAAAAAAACTAAACACAAACTAAACCATTCACCGTAATTCTATAACTAACCAGTACCTCCAACATTAAAGTAACAATAAATACTTCAAAACAACTTAAATAAAGTACGGTTACAAACCATGCCAAATTATTCCAATACTAAAGTCACTAAAAAAAAATAATAAATACATAAATTAGTATCAACCCTAAACTCAAGAAAAATAAAAGAACTCCAAACGACATGCCCAAAAACTTTAGTTACTTCTCATCACCACCGTAGCCTCAACTAATCCTGCAAAGGAAGCTCAGCTGCGCTCAAACAGAACGCACCCGAGTTGCCAAGAGACAAAACGGGTCAGTATACAGATATACTGGTATGAGTACAAGAATCAACACCCACGTGTCCACCAGACACAAACAAAAATACATTAAATTCTTATTACTAGACAAGACAAGTAGTTCCAACCGCACCGAGACGAATGGGTAGTTTCTCGAGATACGGTGGCATTTAGTTTCTTGTCCGTACACAACAAAATATAAATTGATTATAAAATAAACAAAAATAGAAATAGAAATAGAAATATGGTGGGTCAGCCCTGCATAAAAAGTTAGTAAAACCCACCATCCTGCAAAAGAAAATAATGTTAGTATAAATTAATCATAAGTAACTTACTGAAGAAGTATAAAAATGCACCGTTTCATGCTTAAATAATTCAAATTGACGAAAACTTAAAGAACGAAGTTGTACAGAATCAAATTTTATAAAAGACAACGCGGATGAATTTGACAGAAACTGAACAGGTTAAGAGGAAAACTTGATCTAAAATTCTAGACGGAATTCAATTGAAAAATCTGAAACTGAAAATGAACAAAAACTGCCATAAGATGATTTTTTTCGAAAAAGTTTAAAACATGAAAAATGTGCAGAATAATGTTTTACTTCAGTTTACGCGAAACCAATAAAAATGAGCTCGTTTCGTGGGTTAAAACAGCCTATAAAATCTGCATTACCAAAATGAATCAAACCGACAATAACCAAGGTCATCCGATTATAAATTCTAATCGATCTTTTTAATAAGAAGCTACAACACAAAAGTTGTCCAAAATCACGTATACATGCCTCTGCTCAAATTTCATATTTTATTGAGGTCGATTACTATTTTTCGAGATGTACAAATCAATAAACTCATAATTAAATTTTTTGTACCTTAACTCCATCAATATAATTCGAACTATACATATAAGTTCATAATTACTGCTTTGTACCTTGACTCAATTAAGACAATTCGAACTAACATACAAGTTCATAATTAATTCTTTGTACCTTGACTCAATTAAGACAATTCGAACTAACATACAAGTTCATAATTAATTATTTATACCTTGACTCCACCACTTCGGCCCTCCCCTTCTGGCCTACACATATATCCCATGTGCCTCCCGTATACCTAACCCACTCCGAAGCCAAACTTGCACGGGGATATCGTCCCGAGTTTGACTCACATTCCCCGGATGGTTAGCATATACGTACGCGCGCAAATCAAAGCACTCGTCTACTCATGAGAACGAGGCAACAATATATATAAACATCTCATCGACATCATGAGACAAATATAACAATGCCGGGCATAAGGCATCAAACAACTCTCATAATCCTCACCTTTTTTTTATACACTCTTTCTCACCATCACTCAAATAAAATAACAATCCATGGAGTCATGGTGGAGTACAAGGAATTTATTCACGGGTTCTAATTAATTTTAGTTTCATATATTCGGGAGTGTGATTATAATCATAAAATGAATACATATAAAAACCATAAACATTACATGTACATCTAACCAAATAATGAAATCAATCCATCATCTACATGCAAATACAAAATCAAACCAACATCAAATAAATAAATACCAACAACAAACCAATCCATCCTCCAACCAATATCTATGGATTCTAAGTTTATTCCAATTTCATATAATTATGAGGGTGATTAAATCCATAAAATAAATACATAAAAAAAAAAAAAACCTTGCATACACAACTAATTAAAATAATTGAAATCAATCAATCATCTAAAAATCCTAAACTTTACATATACAACTAATCAAAATAATTAAAATCAATTAATCATCTAAAAATCCTAAATCTTACATACACAACTAATAAAAATAATTAAAATTAATTAATCATCTAAAAACCCACCTACACAACTAATCAAAGTAATTAAAATCGATCACTTATCTAAGAACCCTAAACTTTACATACACTACTAGTCAAAATAATTAAAATCAATCTAACATCTATAACCCTAAATCTTATATCCACAACTAATCAAAATAATTAAAATTAATCTATCATCTTTATGTAAAAACAAAATCAAACTAACATCAAACAAATAAAAATAAATACAACGAATTAAACATAAATCAAGGGAAGTGGGTTTTGTACTTAAAATTATTTTTTGAAGATCAAAGAATTACTCAAAGAATTAATAAAGTTACCCAAAATAAAATCCTAAACCGTACATACTCAACTAATTCAAATAATTAAAATCAAACAATCATCCGAAAACTCTAAACCTTACATACACGTCTAATCAAAATAATTTAAAAATTAGTCAATCATCTAAAAATTTTAAACCTTACATACCCAACTAATCAAAATAATTACGATCAATTAATTATCTAAAAATCTTAAACCTTACCTATACATCTAATCAACATAATTAAAATTAATCAATCATCTAAAAATCCCAAACCTTACATACCCAACTAATCAAAATAATTACGATCAATTAATTATCTAAAAATCTTAAACCTTATCTATACATCTAATCAACATAATTAAAATTAATCAGTCATCTAAAAATCTCAAACCTTACATACCCAACTAATTAAAATAATTACGATCAATTAATTATCTAAAAATCTTAAACCTTACCTATACATCTAATCAACATAATTAAAATTAATCAATCATCTAAAAATCCCAAACCATACATACCCAACTAATTAAAATAATTACGATCAATTAATTATCTAAAAATCTTAAACCTTACCTATACATCTAATCAACATAATTAAAATTAATCAATCATCTAAAAATTCCAAACCTTTCATACCCAATTAATCAAAATAATTACGATCAATTAATTATCTAAAAATCTTACACCTTACACGTACCACTAACCAAATTAATTAAAATTAATCACTCATCTAAGAACCCTAAACCTTGCACGTACCACTAGTCAAATTCATTAAAATAAATTAATCATCTAAGAACCCTAAACCTTGCATATATCACTAATCAAATTAATTAAGATTAATCAAACCTCTAAGAACCCTAAACCTTATATATATCACTAATCAAATTAATTAAAATAAATCAATCATCTGAGAACCCTAAATTTTACACGTTCCACTAATCAAATTAAATAAAATTAATCACTCATCTAAAAACCCTAAACATCTCATAGACACTAATCAAAATTATTAAGTTAATTTATCCTCTACATCCACATACAAAAATATCAAATCACATCAACCTAATAAAATAAATAAATAAATAAACTAACGAATCAAACATAATCAAGAAAAATAGGGTTTGTACTCACAATTATTTTGAAGATCAAACAAATCTTTAAAAAATTAATAGAGCCACCAAAACAAAATCCTATCCCTAATCCTCCTCCTTTTTTTCCTTTTCACGCCACACGCAGGCCTCTCTCTCTCTCTCTCGTGGAGGCGCCCACAACCACTGCTGCACTACTGTTTTCTTTCTTTTGTTTATAACCTAATAATTATTATATTATATAACCTAATCCTATTCTAACCCTAATAAATTATTATAATATATTATATTATATAATACACATAATTATAATATATATAAATATAAGATTATATATATATATACATAAAACAACTCCTTTTTTTTATAACAAATATATATATATATATATATGTGGATTAATTGAATAACACATTAAAGCCTTGTTTGGCATCTACTATATAATCCATCTTTTTATCTTTTTATCTTTTTTCTATCACATCACCTCTCTACTTTTTTGCACATCTTTTCGTAAAAAGACAAAAAGTGCACTTTTTTAGGACACCCCAAACCAACCCTAAATTTATTAATTATCACATTAAATTCATTAAATAGCACATTAAATTTTCATGTGACCACACAAGTAATAAAATCAAAAATAAAATAAGATAATAATAATCATAATAATAAATAAATGACTTAAGAAAATTAAGATCGCTACAAAAACACAATTTAAGGTTTGAACCACAGGAGTTTCCTTGCAACTCCTATCCTACATTACAACAAACCAGTGATCATCATTCTCACATGAATAAGATCTACAATGCTTAAATGGTATATATATAGAATGCTAATTCATTTTGTATATAATACGACAATATGTACTAGTACAAAAGTTCATAAATTTTGCAATAATGAAAAATTAGAATGCGATTAGACAGACAAGCGTTGCACCATAATGGTTTGAACTTTTAGTCAATGCTAATGTCTCAAAGAGAGGTTTTTTCCAACGTTGTCACTGTCAATGACATTGGTATGTGTTACAAGGGATAAAACCATATGCAAGCTTCATAAAAATAAGTAACTGTTTTTTATGCATGTTCATCCACATTGAATCCATCAACATATCAAAGTTCACAATACAATACACAGCAGTCCCTAAGTGGTGTGCAAGCTATGCATTTAATTTTTCCTACACAAAAACTTAAACATGTATAGGTGTTTGAGCTGTTTTTCTTGATACTTGAGTTTTGTACATAAAGATTTGATATCAGTATACAAAAACTCCTCCATCTCTGTTTTTCATCACAACTAGAGAGAGAGAGAGAGAGAGAGAGAGAAGGGGGAGCTATTTTTCTTGATACTTGAGCTTTAGAACAGTGACTAATTTTCTAATTTAGCAAAGCTCTTACACTAGAAGAAGAATATGAACATATGCTGGTATTATGTCAAATATTTTGCATTTGTTACACTACTAAATATCAAATTAAGCATCTAATTGATTGGGTGCAACATTCTTGACACATATCTAGCAAAGCTGTTTGTCTGTTGTGTTTTTGTTATTAAATATGCTTGCAATGGTCCATCTGCAGTACTAGCCAGATAGCTCAATCCCTGTTCAGTTCAATTCCCTATATCAATGTCTAATAGTTTTATCTTTATGATCCAATTAAAAAACTGATGAACAAATTAAATTTTTTTTAAAAGATTTGTGTATTTGTTAGTAAAAATGAGCATATATTTTTTAATTTATTCTTCTCATATCTGTCTTATTTTATTTCAACACTAGGACATTTTATCTTCCAATTTCAAATTTACCAGTTCTTGCCTCAACAAATTCAAACTTGCTGATAATCAATGAAACAGCAAATTCGAAACAAATCTATGAATCAAAACTTTTCATTCAATCACAAATGCTATATATTGAACTCACAAAACAACAAAATTCACCAAATGCAGCAATAATTCACACTCAAACAAAAAAAACTACAAACAAATACATGAATCTTGTACATATATATATATATATATATAGAGGGGGAAATACGAAGAAGTGATTGAATTACAACAAGTTTAAACGATAAGAAACAAGAGATCGAAGTACAGAGACGAAGAAGTTGAAATACGAATGAATGATTCGAAGAGAAACTGAGACGAGAGAGAGACAGTTCATACCGTTGGAGGTCTCTTCTTCACACAACCATGGCGATCTATCGAGCAGGAAATAGAGAGCAAAATCGAGAGAGGGAAATCAGATTCTCTTGATTGAGCGAAATCAGATTCGGGAACTGAGAGTCTAGGGCAAGTTTTACACAATCCCTGAGATGGTAGCTTTTTGTCTTGGGTAAGGAATATCCTCTATCATAGGTTTAAGTAAAAAGAAAATAAATAAAAGAAAATGGGAAACATAAATTGGGCAAAACGATTTTGCTATCCCTAATTTGCTTCAGTTGATTTGCCGTTGCAAATATATTTTTTTTGCGACGGCTAAGTAATTAGTCGCAAAAAAACAGACACAAAAAACAGTTTTTCTAGTAGTGGTAGGCTGGAAGTGAAAGGTAGAAGTAGTGGAGTTAAGGTACAATGAATTAAATATGAACTTATTAGTATAGTTTGAATTGTATTGATTTTGAACATCTTGAAAAATAGTAAACAACATCGATAAATTACGAAATTTGGACAGATGCATGTATACGTAATTCTAGACAACTTTTGTATTTTAACTTTTTACTAAAAATGTCAATTAGAACTTTAAGTCGGATGATCTTGGTTACAATAGTCTTTACTCATCTTAGCAATGCAGACTTTAGATGTTGTTTTAACCCATGAAACGAGCTCATTTTCATTGATTTCACGTAAACTAAAGTAAAACATTATTCTGAACACTTTTCAGTTTTTGAACCTTTCCAAAACAAATCATCTTAGGATAGTTTCTTTTCATTTTCAACTTCAAGTTTTTCGGTCTAATTCAGTCTCGGTTCTTCTATCAAGTTTTTCTCTCAACCTGTCCAGTTTCTACTAAATCCTTTTGCCCTACCTTTTAGGAAAGTTGATTTTGTACAACTTTTGTTCTTTGAGTTTTGGTCAAGTCGAATGATTTAAACATGAAACGGTGTATTTTTTTTAATACTTCTTCAGTAATTTACTTATGATTATTAAATCATACTAATTTTATTTTTTGTAGAATGGTGGGTCTTGCTAACTTTTTATGCAGGACTAACCCACCATACTATTTTATTTTCATTTTTTTATACTCAATTTATATTTAGTTGTGTACGGGCACGAAACTAAATGTCATCGTATCTCGGGAAACTACCCTTTTGTCTTGGTGCGGGTGGAACTACTTGTCTTGTCCAATAATAAGAATTAAATGTAATTTTGTTTGTGTTTGGTGGATACATGAGTGTCAAATCTTGTACTCATACTAGTATACTTGTATATTAACCCATTTTGTCTCTTGGCATCTCAGGTGCATTAGTTGAGACTACGGTGATGACAAGAAATAACTATAATTGTAGGGCATGTCTCTAGGACTTCTTTTGTTTTCTTGAGTTTAGGTGTCACGACCCAACCCTCGTCCTAAGGGATTAGTGAAGTGACTGGCCAGTAATTCGTAGATTACCAAAGGCCTCTTAACAATAATACAGTAATAGGGGCTGACATAAGCTTATAACTAATAAAGTATAACGTCCAATGAGCTGTGAGACTTAAATGGGACAAAATGCACTTTTAGATAATCATACGCACATCGATTCACATAAGTCCATATCAACCCCGTGTACAAAACAAAACATAGTTTAGGGAGTTAAACCCTAATAACAAAAAACAGTCAAAACAGAAGTCTTATGACAAAACCATTAACACTTGATCACAATTCCAAAAGGGTGAATTTTGAAACACCCAAAAGCCATGATGCTTGTCAGTTTGGAACCTCGCAGCGAGACACAGTAGTTGGCTTGACAAAATAGGGCTCAGGTTGACACCGCTAAGTTTGGTCTTGCGCTTAATCACCTACATACATATATTAAACAATGCGTTAGAGCCCAGTGAATAACAATTGTGTAAAGGGGTTATGAATGATGTTTGAACAGTAATAAAAACAGTCAATCTCATCAATGGATCACTTTCTCAATCAGTATCTCATAACTTGTCATTTATGTTGAAATTATAGCAGTCATACGTGGTACATCCAATAACAAAACAGTACAGTAGGTCATAAAGACCGAACAATCATAAGTGATGGCCATAAATACAGTAAATAATAGTTCCAAAGATTGGAACTGACAGAGATTTCTATAACAGTAACAGTAAACAGTAGCAGTAACAGATGCTATGGATGCCATGAATACAGTTCATAAAATAGGACAATCATTCATTCAATAAGCAATGACGTTTCAGAAACCGAGCTTAATATCATTCAAAAAATAATTATAATTTGAACATAGCTTTACAATGTTATTACTCACAGTTGGCTTCTTGAAACACGTGATCACAATGTAGCGTCTGACCTACATAACACATGACAGATAAACATTGAAACACAAGATCTGTAAACACTTGTCTTATTACATTTCTTTCTTAGTGTGTTTCTAATTCATATCCTCATTAACATGGCCTAAACCTTGGCTTAAGAATGCCTAAGATGGAATAAGGATACAATAATACACTTTGAAACACTTTGCAAAATTTCTGAAAATATGGCAGTTTGCTCGAGCAAAGCTTTGGTTGTTCGAGCGGGTTGCAAAATTTACAAAAGTACTGGGAGCTTTCATTTTACATTCGAGTCAACATATTGGTCGCTTGAGCCAATATCAAAAATAAAGGGTGGCCGTTCGAGCCAACCATCAAACTCTGCAAAACTTATGAGAGCTCGCAATTTACGTTCGAGTGACGGTTTGGTCGCTTGAGCAATGCAACCAAATTTTGGAATTTCCAGATTTCTGTTTCAAGTTCAAAACCAATTTCAAAGCTTTAAAACACATTCTTTTGGGCCAAAGCTTGAAGAGACACTTAGAAACTTGTAGGAAAACATGAAATGAAGATCAATTAACAAAATCAAGGCTTAAAAGCATGCCAATTATCTAAAACCAAACTTGAAACTTATATATATATATATATAACATGTATGCATTGTTTTGAATTCAAAGCTTCCAAAACATGCTCAATTAGGATAAATTGATATGAAACATGATGAATTCTCAAAACCAAGCTAAAATAAGTGCATGTATGAGAGAATTCTTTGGAAAACAACTTCAAAATGTCATGAACTATGCATGAATGTATATTGTCATCCTCAATTCTACCTTCTAAGCTCAATTCTCATGTTTAAACAATTAAACCTCTTGAATCCATACACTAATGTCTTGAACACCAAATTTAAGAGTATAATTCTTACCTAAAGTCCCTAATTCTTTGAATCCAAGTTCTTGCTTGAATCCTTCAATTCCCTCTCAATTGCTTAGCAATTTCATTATTTTCTCCTCTTTTGATCTCAATTTCTTTCTCCCTGTAGACACCCCACTTTTGATGGCCCTTAAGACTTGTGCGCAACTAATTGATCACTCGATGATGAAAGTTATACTATGCAAATGTTCGATTTCTTCAGCAAGAAGAGTTTCTAAATCGCAACCTTACACCCTATTTTGATCAAAACTATTTTAGACCTTAAAACCTTCTTTTTCAAAATATTTTTGAAAATGTTTCTACGATGTTCCAAGGCTCATATTTCGTTTAAAATATTGCACTTTTCGGTAAATTGAGTAAGGAAAAGGTGGAAATAAATGGAAAGGAAGTGAACTCTTTGAAAAATCTTTAAAAACATTTTATTTAGAGGTTTGGAGTTAAGGGAAATAGGAGAGGAGGGAAGAAAACTAGTTGAGGAGGAAGTTGGGCATCAATCCGTTAGGAAAGAAATGAGCATCCTTCACTAAAATAGGCATATCTCTTTGCACACTTATAATTTAGATGTGAGGCTACCACCATTGGAAAGTAGACTTTCGGGGCTTCAATTTAGACTTAAGAATGACTTAAAACCAAGTCTGGATGAGGGAGATATACCCGTTTGAAGTCGGGCCTAGAAGTAGATTTTTGCCTACCGGCCACTAATGGCCTGCCACCACTAATAGTGGCCTGCTGGCCACTTGTGTAAAAAGCCAGATTTTTGCAGATAATTGTTGCCAACTGTTCCCACACTGCATCAACTGTTCCTGTACAGATATTTCTGAGATAGACACCTGGTTTTCTATATATAGATGACCTTCTCTTTGGTTGCCAAGGTTAGAAAAATTTAGGAGTGAGAAAATATTTTTGAAGAGCAAATTTTGGAAAATTCCTCTCTCTACAATTCTCTCTCTCTCTCTTTCTTTCTCTTGCAACTTGTACAGCCTTTGCTCAAACACTTTAAACCAAACCTAAAGAGCTTCTTGTTGAGGTGATTTAAGCTCTTAAGGCACTTGAGAGTATAAAATTGGTGGTTTGTAACTCAAAGAAGTATTCCTCTTCAAGAGGTACACCTTCTAGTCCTTTTGTACCATCTTTACACTACTTGTTTTCAATCTTTTCTTCTTGTTTTTAAGCTATTTAAAACGTATTTTTGGGCTAAAACTTGTGGTTTAAGGCCATTAAAGGTTGAGGGGTTGATAGCCTTTCTTTGAACCTTGTTTCTAAGGCCTTTGCCCTTGTGTTTCCCACCCTCTCATCAAATTTTTTTGGGCTTTTTACCACTGATTTTCGGAGGTTTTTCAGAGGCAAAAATAATATTTTGAAGTCCCAAAAGTGGAGGGGTTAGCCTCCTCTCCTTGTGGTTCAAATCCCTCCATACACGTGTATGGAGGGAAGAGTCTGTGCTCACCAGCTGGCACAGCTGGCATACACAATGCTTGAAAAAGGAAAAGAAAAGGCCTCAGCTAGAAAATATGGCCGATCGACCAAAATAAGTGCTGGTCGACCAACAAAAGTGCCGACCGGCCAACAAAAGTGGCTGATGGCAAGGAAGCAAGGCCGATGGCATCATGCTATAGCCGATGGGGTATGGGAATGGCCAATAAGCCACCCTCTTCCCTCAGAAGCAAAACCACAAGTCCTTGGTCCACAACCAAGCACAAAACAGACAAGTTGAGAGATCCTAGGGCAAGGCACGCAGCCGAGACCTTTGGGAACTCAAAACGAACACGAATATGGATGATCATCGAGTGTTCAAACGATGACGTCCAAGTCTTGAAGACGGTCAAAAATAGGGTATCTACAGAGACAACTGGCATAAAATATCTGGGCTTTACACAAGTGGTCGGTAGGCCATAAGTAGTGGCCTACAGTCCACAAATAGTGGCTTGCTGGCCACAAAAATCTACTTCCAGGCCCAACTTCAAATGTGCATATCTTTTTCATTCGAATTCGGTTTTAGGTGATTTTTGAGTCTAAATTAAAGCCTCGGAAGTATACTTTCCAATGGTGGTAGCCTCACATCTAAATTGTGTGAAAAGCGATATGCCTATTTTAGTGAAGGTTGCTTATTTCTATCTTAACCAGATTCATGCCTAAATTCAAACGACCATATCTCCCTCATCTGGACTCGGCTTTAAAAGATTATTGAGTCTAAATTGAAGCCCCGAAAGTCCAATTTCCAATGGCGGTGTCCTCACAACTAAAGTCTAAGTGTACAAAGAGATATGCTTATAAAAAATTCCAAAAATAAAAGTGTTATACAAATAAAAATTTTTTCCCCCCAAAAGTTAATGTGTCAAACAATAATAATTAGCTTGTTTGGTTTGAATTTTCAGGATTTACTTTTAAAAAAATTGAAATTTTTTATTTTCTATGATTTTTGTTTTTACTGGATTTTTTTTTCATATTCTAAGCAATTTCTAATATAAATACACTTAAAAAGTACAATATTTGTGAAAAAATCTTTAGAAAATTCAATAAACATCAAAAATACAAAAGAAATATGATAATTCAGTATATCTTTCGTAATTTTGTGTATTTATTGAATTTTTAAAATATATTTTTTTGTATTTTTTAGATACGTCTAAGTAATGTGTATCTAAAAAAGTAAAAAAAATTACTTAAAATTTTAAAAATTTTCACCAAAAAAAAAAAAAAAACATAGAAACAAAAAAATTAATTTCAAAAAATTGAATCTAAAAAACTGAACCAAATACATTGAATAAGATTTTAAAATGTGAAATAAGGTTCAATTTTATTAAGATGATAGATTTTTTTTAAAAAAAATAAATTTTATTTATTTATACGGCACTATTCAGTTGATATGTCCACATAGAGCAGACTACTTTTATTTATTTATTTATTTTTTTAAACCAATTGGTAAGAGAATAACTAATAGGTAAGGTTTTGAAAAGCGGTACGGTTGCAGTTGCCATAATGATGGCGATGGCGCGGTTGTAGTTGCAGTGTGTAAATGGCATAGCGTAACGGTTGCGATAACAGGAACCATGAATTTTTTTCTTTAATTTTTTTGCACAATTTGAAAAAAATATCAATATGAATATTTTTTTCCCATAATCATATTTATTATGTTTTAAAATAAAATTTGATCAATTTTAGTAAATTTTAAGTATGATTTTCATATTTTTAAATCACTACAAATTGAGTTTTTTACATTTTATTTTAATAATTAATGACTTTATATCTCATAAATTCATATTATACTTGTGGCAATTTTTTTTTATTGGATTTAAATGTATAAAATTATTTTTTTAATTATTATACTTGTAGAAGCATGTGCAAATTTTAACTTGAATAGTGTTAAAAAATAAATTATACATGTTAATGTAATCATATAAAAATTAAAAAATAAATTATAAAGAAAAAAATTGGATAAGTTGAATATTCATTCTCCTTTTCGGTAACCTGTAAATAAAAATAAAATAAATTAATCAACAAAAATTGACATGTATAAAATATGTATTAATATATAATTATAAGTGTTATGTTTTCTAGATATTTCACAAAAAAATCTATCACTAACTATTATATATAAGATAAACACGATAAAAGTAAAAGAATAAATAAGAGCCTAAATATATATATTTTTTAATCAAGCCAAATAGATAATGACTACACTTATTATTATTATTATCATCATTTTCAAACAATGTATAGATAGACACACAAACAAAATGGTTGAGTGATAGCAGTCGAATATTGCATAGGTTTTATAGTTTCAACAAATCAATAACAGGTTCTTCATCTTTTCTCTTCTCTCTCTCTATATATATATATACATATCTCTTACTTCTATCTTCCCTCTTCTCTCTTTATCTCTCTTTCTCCATTTTCAACTCTTTTTTTTTTTTTTTTTTTGTTTTTTGAAAGCGATTGAACCATTACGTATGCTTGGTCTTGAAACATTATGGCGTTCACGGCCGCTATGGCCGACATGCCTGTGAATCTTCATCACATCGCAAAAACGAGGGTAACGCGTGGTGTCTACTACTGCAACTGTTACGTAACGGTTGCAATCATTATGTAACGTCACATTTTGAAACCTTACTAAGAGCATCTCCAACGCTTACTCAAATTTTTCACCAAATCTGAGTCAAAAAGCATCCATTTCATCAAATTTTATAACAGATGCTCCAACGGTTCACCATTCATCAAATTTGTCCCGGGACAACCGGGTGGTCGACCGGCCGGTTGACCGGTTTGCCCAAATTTTTTTTTTTTTTTTTTTTTGAATTTTTTGAACTTTTTTTTTGAACTTTTTGAACTTTTTTCGGGACGACCGGGTGGTCGACCGGTTAGGCAAAAAAAATTTTTTTTTTTTTTTTTTTTGAATTTTTTGCTGAACTGTTTGAACCTTTTACTGGTTGGTCGACCGGCCGGGCAATCGGTTGGTCGACCGGGTCCTCCTCTCCAACGGTCCGTAACAGTGTTTTGGTGAATTTATTTCTTCCTCGTCGATCTGATGAAAGATTTGGTGAAATCTCATTTTGGTGCCAACTTTGGTGAACGGTTGGAGCCATGAACAGTATCATTTTCATCAAAATTCAAATTTGATATCAGATTTGGTACAGTGTTGGAGATGGTCTAATAGGGCTTGCCCGATTGACCAGAACTCCCGTAGCTCACTAAGAGGTCAGTAGTTCGAATCTCCTTACTTATGTGTATGTCTTATTTCCCATATTTTAATTGGGATTTTCTCTCTTACTTTGGGAGTTTTTTGTAAAAAAATTTGTATTGTATTTAATTTTTATTACTATAATCGTAATTTATACTTTGAGAGTTTTTTTGTAAAAAAGTTTGTATTGTATTTGATTTTCATTACTATAATTGTAATTCATTAGGCTTCATTGTAATATCTTATAGGGCACTAGGTTCATAAATTCAAATTTAAATTTTCTTTGCCTCAAGGTCTACATTCTAAAATATTTTTTTCATAAGGACAAGCTTGTACAAAATGGCCAAACTACCCATATATATATATATGTTATATGGTGCAAAAATAGGCAGATCATCTCTCTCTCTCTCTCTCTCTCTCTCTCTCTCTCTCTCTCTCTCTCTTTATCTTTGACACCACCACCACCGTCCTTTCCCCCGACACCTCTGTTCCATCATCGCCTTCCACTTTGTTCCCTTTTTCCCCATTTTCTCGATCTCTCTCATTCTCCTCTCTCTCTCTCTCTCTCTCTCTCTCTCTCTCTCTTTTAGACCATCTCCAACGCTGTACCAAATCTGATATCAAATTTGAATTTTGATGAAAATGATACTGTTCATGGCTCCAACCGTTCACCAAAGCTGGCACCAAAATGAGATTTCACCAAATCTTTCATCAGATCGACGAGGAAGAAATAAATTCACCAAAACATCAAGATGACCGTTGGAGAGGAGGACCCGGGTCGACCAACCGGTTGCCCACCCGGTTGACCAACCGGTCAACCAGTAAAAGGTTCAAACAGTTCAACAAAAAATTCAAAAAAAAAAAAAAAAAATTTTTTTGCCTAATCGGTCGACCACCCAGTCGTCTCGAAAAAAGTTCAAAAAGTTCAAAAAAAAGGTTCAAAAAATTCAAAAATAAAATAAAATAAAATAAAATTTTGGGCAAACTGGTCAACCGGCCGGTCGACCACCCGGTTGTCCCGGGACAAATTTGATGAATGGTGAACCGTTGGAGCATCTGTTATAAAATTTGATAAAATGGATGCTTTTTGACTCAGATTTAGTGAAAAATTTGAGTAAGCGTTGGAGATGCTCTTATCCGCTCTTACCCTTCTTCACATCTCCACTGGCAAGCTCACGCTTGATGTCGAAATATGGTCGAAAAGTCAAGATCTAGTCGAGATCATGCTCTCTCTCTCTCTTTTCAATTTCGATCATCCAAAACTCCAAATCTAGCTGGAAAGTCAACTGTCGGCAACTTTGTTCTTGTGTTTTTGGTAAAACAGATTGTATTGTTGATGTATATGTTTAAATTTCATGCCAAATCATTGATTTTGATGATTTAAGTTTGGAAATTGTTAAGGAAAACTGAATTTATTCGTAGTTGCAAGATCTAGTTCGTGTTAGGCTTTTGTGGTTTGAATTTATTGTTCACAAGAAGATCACTTAGTTATTGAGATGGTTTATTATATTATTTAGTGTTTTTTGAATAGATATGTTGTTATTGTATTATATCATTTTTTTAAAATTTTTTTTTTGGTTCTTTGGATTTGAAATTGTTCAATCAAGATTTTGTTTTGGTTTGTGTGTGTTTTTTTTTTTTTTATATCTATCGTTAGGGCTTTGAGTTGAGATCTGTTAGGGTTGGGATGAGATGGTTCAAATCTTAATAGAATTGAACATATCTGTAATAGATCTGTTCAAAAATTGAACAGATAATGCCTTGGCTTATTTCTATAACATAGATTTGAACAGATAAAAAATTAACAAATAGAATTTAGCAAAAAAATTGAACAGATAATAAAATTTGGACAAATATTTGAACAGATAAGGGAAAAAAAAAATTAAACAGACAGTCAAAATTTTAAACATATAAATAAATATTTAAACAGATAGTCAAAAAAATTAAACAGATAGTTAAAAAATTAAACATATAGATAGGTGTAAAATTGAAAATAAAATGTCCTTCAAAACAACGAAAACACTTCTATCCAAACTATTTCACAAATGGTGGACTTCTCACCAACAAAAATATCCACCAGACCTAATGCCTTATACCCTCTTTAGATTGGACTTTTCAACAATTTTCTCAAAAAATATTATCTTTTCTTTTCTCAATCATATATTATTTTCAAATTTTAATTTTTATATTTGAGTTATTAAACTTTTAGTCAATGCGTATTTAAAAAATGCAGGGTAATATTTTTTTACATGATTAACAAAAATTAAAACATAAATATAAAATTAATTTTTTTTTTTACCTCCTCTGAGATTCTGACAATTAAACCAAACTCATTCGTTATCAACATTAATCTTAACTTTAAATGCACTAAATTTAATTTAGCCTATTAAATATATATGAAATTATTATTTATTTTTCATAACTTTTTCAAAATATAAATGTAATTTCTTGATTCTATTTTTTTCCACAACAAGTTTTGGAACTTTTAGAAACAAAAAATAAAATAACAATTCAATCATTAATGAAGGTGAGAAATTAATTTTAAGATTTCATTTAATAAAAACAGTTTAAATGAGATAAATAAAGATGGAGAAATAGATTTTAAGTATCATATATAACATATAACGATTTTGGTTTAAACTCGACCAATTTATTACTTTTGGATCTGAGAACCCGTGTATTTAACTGTTGTTCCACTCATTTCCATCTTGTTGTTTATTGAATTTGGCTTTTGGGAGTTTTTGTTGTGTTTGAAACAGGTTGGGAAGTTAGTTTTTCAAAGTGTTGTTGCTCAGAATTTTCCTTGTTCACTTGAGCAACCATTCTTTCGCTCAAGCGGTCTTTTGCAATATGCAAAACTACTGGGAGTTTGGATTCTTTACTCGAGCAGTCTTTCTTGCGCTCGACCGAACTTTTATAGGTTTGAAACTACTAGGAGGGGGTCATTGTGCGCTTGAGTGGTGGTTTTGGTCGCTCAAGCGATGTTACTTATTATATCTGTCGCTCGAGTGACCATTCCTTCGCTCAAGTGGTCTGTGCGTATATCAGTATGAGAGGTAGACCTTTTTGATCACTTTTTTTTTTTTTTTTTTTTTATATCTCTCTCTCTCTAAACATTCTAAAACCCTAGATTTACTCCATCTCTCTAGTTCTTGAGCTTTTGCACCAAATACTCTCAATCCGTGAGTTTCCTTACCGTAGTCCTTTAGAGATAAATGTTGAGCACGTCGAGGGCTTCGATTTGATCGGAGTATCTAGTGTTTTTGTCACCGTCAAATTTTACTCATGTTCTATTCGTGTCTTTTACTTTGAGGCACAAATTTCTTTGACTCTTTTTATGAATTTTAGCTTAGTTATTTGTCTTTTCAAAAGGGTTATGTTTTTGAAAATTTTTGATAAAACCTAGGGTTTGGTTTGATATCAAAAGTGGAGTTTTCCAAATTGATTCTTGAAAATGGTTATAGGAATATGGTTATGGATGAGTTGTGTGGAAATGATAGAAAGCTTTTCTCAAAATTGATTTTGGAAAGAAAATGGGGTTTTTGCCCTAATCTTGGGATATTGGAAATTGTGAAAAGGGAAATGAAAAATGATGTTGGATATTGTGAAATTGGAATAATGATTATGTTAATGATGATGGTGGAGTTGGATATGTATTATCACTTCTATTGGAATTGATGCAATGTATCTTTTGATTGGAATTTATCTACTGAATAGAAATATCTGTTTTGGACTATTGGTGGAGGATAGTCTTGATTGTTGTAGATATTGCATGAGGATTAGGTTGAATTAAAACTAATTTCTCATACATTGTGCATTGTGCATCATCTTACATTGAACATTGTAAATGTATTTTTTTTTTTTGAGAAAAATGGGTGAATACCATGGTGAATGTGGTTAAGGAGTGTGGTTGTAGTTTTATTATGTTGGCCTATGTGTCCTTGGTGAAAGTCTAGAAACCCGTGCAGTTATGTGCCAAACCTTCTGATTAGTACCCGGTAAAATGACTTTGGTAGTACTTGTATAGCCTACTTGCACTCTTGCAGACATATACCTAGAGATTCCCAGTGTGTTATATCCACTGCTATGTTTTTTGTATTAAAGGATTATTTTTCACGAATTGATGTATAATCTGTCATTGCATTGTTTTGAGATGGGAAAATAAGGAATGTTTGAAAAATGGCATGCATATGTATTCACTTTATGATTTTGCTAAGATTCATATACTGTGTTAGAGTAATCCTATTGGGCTTTGGCTCACCCTATGTAGAAAATAATTTTCAGGTGCTGATGATATACCTCCACCAAAGACATAGTATAACGACCCTAATGTTTTAAAGTTATTATTTATTACTATTATTACTTTATTTTATTTTTGGCTTTATTAATTGCGTGGATACATGATAATTTAATGTGATATTTAATTATACATAATTAATCCGAATATTTATATATGTATATATATTTTAGGGAGATTGACCAATAAGTCCCATATTTTGGACTTGTAATTCATATAATCTCATATTTTTTTTGTGATCCATTTAGTCCTTTTGGATGTGTAATGACATATTTACTAACCACATTGGAGTGTCACATTTGGAAAAAGTACAATAAAGAGTTTTTTAGTGTTACATCATACCCACTATATTAGAGTGTTATATTTGGGAAAAGTACATTAAAAAGTTTTTAATTTTTTTAGAGTGCCACATCATATCCACCACATTGGAATAACACATGTCACGTTTGGAAAAAGTACACTAAGGAGTTTTTAATTTTTTTAGAGTGTCACATCATACCTGTCACGTTGTTACGTTTGAGAATAGTACAATAAGAAGTTTTATTTTTTTTGAAGTGTCACATCATATCTGCCATATTGTCATGTTTGAGAAAAGTACACTAAGGAGTTTTTATTTATTTATTTATTTTTGGAGTAAAAGCTTGGAGTGTCATATTATACCTGCCACATTGTCACATTTAGAAAAATACACTAAGGAGTTTTTAGGTAGTGTTTGGTAGAGTTTTAGAATTATGATTTGAGAATAGAGTTGTATTTTGAGTTTGTGAGTTTTGGAATTATGATTTGAAAAGAAAAAATTTGTTTGGTTATGAGTTTGAAAATAGTTTTGAATTGAGTTTTGAATTTTTGATATGACATATGAAATGAGAAAAGTAATTTGGTTATGAGTTTTGAAAAGAGTTTTTAAAACTTAATTAAAAAACTTATAACTTATAACCAAACACACAACTCAAAACTCTATTGAAAATTCTATTCAAAACTCATAACCAAACTCTTTTTAACATTCAATTCAAAAACATAATTTGTCATTTTGGTCTAAAAAAAATAATTTCTATATTTAAAACATAACAGAAACAAATATAATTTTTTCCCCTTAAATAACAGGTGGCGATTGGCGATTGACAATTGCAAAAAAATAAAATAAAAAATTACACTGTTTCGGTCAACCAGCCGGACATTCGAGGGGACGTCTGGGAGGATGACTGGGTAGGCCCAAAATTCAAAAACTCCTCTGCTTTTCAGAATGGAGAAGATGAAAAAGAGAGAGTATGTACGAATTTGCCAAACGTGAAAGAGAAATATGTTTTGAAATGTGTGGTAGAGTCATATTTTCAAAACTCCATCCAAACAGTGCATGCAAACGGAGGGGTGGAATTATTATTACAAAGCTGCACCAAACACTGCCTTAATTTTTTTGGAGTGTCATATTAATACCTGCTACATTGGAGTATCACATCATACCTGTCACATTAATAAAATGGTATAACTGTCTACCAAAACATTATCAAAATAAAAAATAGGACCACATGAAAAGAATCTCTGCACTAATAAGACTTAACAGATCAATAGAAAAAATTTAGAACTAATTAGAGTACTTGTTTGTGAAATGAGATTTATTAGTAAATATCCTTATATTTGTTTTATATATAAAAGGTATTATATATAATCATCTTATATATATCAAAGGTGTTAGGGTGACAATAGAAAATTAAGTTATATAGTAAATTAGGTTATAAGAGTGCTGCCTAATTCCAAAAAAAAAATAAAAAACACAAAAAGATTAGCAAAATAATTGAGAGAGCGCATAGAGAGAGAGAGAGAGAGAGAGAGAGAGAGAGAGAGAGACGGCGGGAGAGAGGTAGAGAAAAAGAAGAAAGGGTTAGGGTTTGTTTTGGTGGCTTTATTAATTCTCTAAGTATTTCTTTGATCTTCAAAAAAATAATTGTGAGTGCAAAACCCACTTTTCTTGATTTATGTTTATTTTGTTATTATTATTTATTTATTTTTATTTATTTGATGTTAGTTTGATATTGTATTTGCACGAAGATGATGGATTGATTTCAATTATTTTAGTTAGTTGTGTATGCAAGATTTAGGGTTTTTATATATATTTATTTTATGGATGTAATCACACTTATGGATATATGAAATTAAAATAAATTAGGAACTCATAGATAAATTTCGAATACCCCACCATGACTTCATGAATTGTTGTTTTATTTGAGTGTTGGTGAGAAAAAGTGTATAAAAAAAAATGAGGATTATAAGATTTATTTGAATGCTTTAGGCTCGATATTGTTATGTTTATTCTCTTGAGTAGATGAGGGGTTGTGTATATATATATATTGTTGTCTCATTCTCAGGAATAGACGAGTGTTTTGATTTATGTGCGTATGTATATGCTTACTATTCGGGGAGTGTGGGTCAAACTCGGGACGATACCTTATGCAAATTTGGCTTCGGAGCAGTGTTAGGTATACGAGAGGCACATGGGACATATATGTACACTACTAAAAAAAACACTTTTTGCGACCGCTATAAGCCGTCGCAAGTAATAAAAATACAGTCACAAAAGACCTTTTGCGACGGCCCATGCGACGGCAAATGGGGGTTGCGATTGTGGGGGTAGCAAATACTTTTTGCGATGGCAAACCAATAGTCGCAAATTATTTGCGACCACCTAAACTACTTATGGCGACCGCTATTTTGCCGTCGCAAAAAAACAAAGAAAAATGCTAACATATTTTTTTTGGCAACAATCTTGCTACCCAAAAAAAAAAAAAAGGTGTAACGCTAAGCACTCTAGAAATAGCAATGACAAGAATTTAGACAGTATATCATTGTAATTTAATCAGTCATTCCATTGAGTCTCAAAATTGGAGCTATATGTGAAAGTTATTACAAAAAGTTCTTCTATAACAAAAATACAATCCAAATAGAATGCTAGGAAAGCCAAAATCTACAATGGTGGTGTTCACCCCGTACAAGGTACCAATCGAGTTCAAATTTGTTACCAAATTCATTGTTGGTCCAATGAGTCTCTCGTCACAATGATAGCAAACATGAGAACTGGTGCATTAACCCCAACTCTGAAAAGAATAACACGAAAGGTATAGAATTAAAAATTATTCAAAGTAACAAGAAAAAGTGCAATTTAATGACAATCAATTCAACAATTGCTCACCAATGCAAGAAGTTAAGTTTAAAAAGGATAGGCCAAACTCTAGTCAAGTAAAAGTGCAATATACATTAACAGAGCTAAACAAAAGCATACCAGTAATCTACCTGTCTAGCCTCATTTACAACAACATTCAAAGCATTAGATGATAATGAATTGGCCACAGTTAAAATGTGAGTAACATTCAAGCTTTTCAATGCAAAAAATTAACTATATCTCCAATTCGATTCATTGCTACTAAGGACACTTTACAAATACATCTTCTTTTGAAACTTGTTGGATCAATTTCATCAATTCAAGTTCTACAATAGTAAAATACCTATTCATCCATAAAGAACATCATTCTAAAGTTGTAACAAGCATAAAAGCATTTGAGCCTAGAATAATTACCAAGATACTAATGCATAATAAAAATAAATTCTAAAACAGCTTTGTCACACTTAGTTGATCATTTACTGAATACCAAAATTATAATTTTGCAGTTTGATAGAAGTATATTAACCTTGATCAAATTGAAATGAAAGAATTGAATCAGTAAAGGAACAAAAATATAAAAAATAAAAATCATGGAATTCAATAACTCAAAAAATTCTTTCCTTCAATCAACACATCTTTCACAAAAGAGTCAAACAAACTACTAAGCTTATGTGGGCCATCAAAACCACAATATAGCTGCAAATGACTATTGCCGCACCTATATCTAGATTTTAACAACTCTCTTCTAATAATGTACCGGTCTCAACTCAACCTAACTTTGACTCATGAATATGATGTAGCCAAATGTTGATATATTACAAAACATAAAAGAAAAAAAAATCCAAATATATATGTATACATGTACATCACATTCTGATAGTATAGGCAGTAATATGAATCAATTGTTGTCCAAAGAGTTGTCATAAAACAGTAACAATAATTTGTTGACAAAGAATTCATCATTTAGCTTGATGAATTCAGAACACACAAGTTAAATCTCAACCACACAAAACAGAAATGATGTCATGTACACCTACCTATAAGCTCCACCTAAGAAGAACCTTCAATTATTCAAGATATTACTCACTTTCCCTTTCTAGGGCCTTCAATTATTAAGAGACTACTCATTTTCAATTATTATCTTTGCTTGTTAGGTTTTCAACACAATTAAGCATTGTCATTTTACTTGATCAAAACTACAGGCAAACAAACAGCTAATCAACTCTCCATGATCACAAGAGAGAATACGTAGATTTTAATATTGCATCATCTATACACAACTATGAACATACTTGACATTATTTTATTATTCACATGAATGGATGCAAAGAGAAGTAAATCAAACTAAATATCAATTTGAGACCAAATCAAACTATAGCAGTAAATTTTACCTAGCAGAAGAAATTGATCCAAATCAAAAGTCAGCCTACTGAGTGCGGAGGGAAGGACAAAGAAGAGTGTCACAAATGTATCAACTGAGATAAGAAAATACAAGCCAATACTGTTCCAGTTAAAACACTGATGAACAAATTAAATTTTTTTAAAAGATTTGTGTATTAAACATATGCGCCAAAAACTACACAGGAACATAATAGTTAATCAAATTCAATTGTATATTGAAAGCCTAACAAAAACATAAAAGATCACAAAAAGGTGTAGATAGTTCAGAGTTTTCATCATGGTGACCTGACAAGAAGTCAAAGTTTCTCTCAACTAAACCCAACATATAAGAAATTAAAAGCGGCAAGAAGTCAAAGTCCATTCCACCTTTTTAAGACATTTAAAACACAATTTAAGGTTTGAACCACAGGAGTTTCCTTGCAACTCCTATCTTACATTACAACAAACCAGTGATCATCATTCTCACATGAATAAGATCTACAATGCTTAAATGGTATATATATAGAATACTAATTCATTTTGTATATAATACGACAATATGTACTAGTACAAAAGTTCATAAATTTTGCAATAATGAAAAATTAGAATGCAATTAGACAGACAAGCGTTGCACCATAATGGTTTGAACTTTTAGTCAATGCTAATGTCTCAAAGAGAGGTTTTTTCCAACATTGTCACTGTCAATGACATTGGTATGTGTTACAAGGGATAAAACCATATGCAAGCTTCATAAAAATAAGTAACTGTTTTTTATGCATGTTCATTCACATTGAATCCATCAACATATCAAAGTTCACAATACAATACACAACAGTCCCTAAGTGGTGTGCAAGCTATGCATTTAATTTTTCCTACACAAATACTTAAACATGTATAGGTGTTTGAGCTGTTTTTCTTGATACTTGAGTTTTGTACATAAAGATTTGATATCAGTATACAAAAACTCCTCCATCTCTGTTTTTCATCACAACTAGAGAGAGAAAGAGAGAGAGAAGGGGATGAGCTATTTTTCTTGATACTTGAGCTTTAGAACAGTGACTAATTTTCTAATTTAGCAAAGCTCTTACACTAGAAGAAGAATATGAACATATGCTGGTATTATGTCAAAATATTTTGCATTTGTTACATTACTAAATATCAAATTAAGCATCTAATTGATTGGGTGCAACATTCTTGACACATATCTAGCAAAGCTGTTTGTCTGTTGTGTTTTTGTTATTAAATATGCTTGCAATAGTCCATCTGCAGTACTAGCCAGATAGCTCAATCCCTGTTCAGTTCAATTCCCTATATCAATGTCTAATAGTTTTATCTTTATGATCCAATTAAAAAACTGATGAACAAATTAAATTTTTTTAAAAGATTTGTGTATTTGTTAGTAAAAGTGAGCATATATTTTTTAATTTATTCTTCTCATATCTGTCTTATTTTATTTCAACACTAGGACATTTTATCTTCCAATTTCAAATTTACCAGTTCTTGCCTCAACAAATTCAAACTTGCTGATAATCAATGAAACAGCAAATTCGAAACAAATCTATGAATCAAAACTTTTCATTCAATCACAAATGCTATATATTGAACTCACAAAACAACAAAATTCACCAAATGCAGCAATAATTCACACTCAAACAAAAAAAAACTACAAACAAATACATGAATCTTGTACATATATATATATATATAGGGGGAAATACAAAGAAGTGATTGAATTATAACAAGTTTAGATGATAAGAAACAAGAGATCGAAGTACAGAGACGAAGAAGTTGAAATACGAATGAATGATTCGAAGAGAAACTGAGACGAGAGAGAGACAGTTCATACCGTTGGAGGTCTCTTCTTCACATGACCATGGCGATCTATTGAGCAGGAAACAGAGAGCGAAATTGAGAGAGGGAAATCAGATTCTCTTGATTGAGCGAAATCAGATTCGGGAACTGAGATTCTAGGGCAAGTTTTACACAATCCCTGAGATGGTAGCTTTTTGTCTTGGGTAAGGAATATCCTCTATCATAGGTTTAAGTAAAAGGAAAATAAATAAAAGAAAATGGGAAACATAAATTGGGCAAAACGATTTTGCTATCCCTAATTTGCTTCAGTTGATTTGCCGTTGCAAATATATTTTTTTTTGCGATGGCTAAGTAATCAGTCGCAAAAAAACAGACGCAAAAAACAGTTTTTCTAGTAGTGGTAGGCTGGAAGTGAAAGGTAGAAGTAGTGGAGCTAAGGTACAAAGAATTAAATATGAACTTATTAGTATAGTTTGAATTGTATTGATTTTGAACATCTTGAAAAATAGTAAACAACATCGATAAATTATGAAATTTGGACAGATGCATGTATACGTAATTCTAGACAACTTTTGTATTTTAACTTTTTACTAAAAATGTCAATTAGAACTTTAAGTTGGATGATCTTGGTTACAATAGTCTTTATTCATTTTAGCAATGCAGACTTTAGATGTTGTTTTAACCCATGAAACGAGCTCATTTTCATTGATTTCACGTAACCTGAAGTAAAACATTATTCTGAACACTTTTCAGTTTTTGAACCTTTCCAAAACAAATCATCTTACGGCAGTTTCTTTTCATTTTCAACTTCAAGTTTTTCGGTCTAATTCAGTCTCGGTTCTTCTATCAAGTTTTTCTCTCAACCTGTCCAGTTTCTACTAAATCCTTTTGCCCTACCTTTTAGGAAAGTTGATTTTGTACAACTTTTGTTCTTTGAGTTTTGGTCAAGTCGAATGATTTAAACATGAAACGGTGTATTTTTTTTAATACTTCTTCAGTAATTTACTTATGATTATTAAATCATACTAATTTTATTTTTTGTAGAATGGTGGGTCTTGCTAACTTTTTATGCAGGACTAACCCACCATACTATTTTATTTTCATTTTTTTATACTCAATTTATATTTAGTTGTGTACGGGCACGAAACTAAATGTCACCGTATCTCGGGAAACTACCCTTTTGTCTTGGTACGGGTGGAACTACTTGTCTTGTCCAATAATAAGAATTAAATGTAATTTTGTTTGTGTTTGGTGGATACATGAGTGTCAAATCTTGTACTCATACTAGTATACTTGTATATTAACCCATTTTGTCTCTTGGCATCTCAGGTGCATTCTGTTTGAGTGCAGCCAAGCTTCCTTTGCAGGATTAGTTGAGACTACGGTGATGACGAGAATAACTATAATTGTAGGGCATGTCTCTAGGACTTCTTTTGTTTTCTTGAGTTTAGGTGTCATGACCCAACCCTCGTCCCAAGGGATTAGTGAAGTGACCGGCTAGTAATCCGTAGATTACCAAAGGCCTCTTAACAATAATACAGTAATAGGGGCTGACAGAAGCTTATAACTAATAAAGTATAACGTCCAATGACCTGTGAGACTTAAATGGGACAAAATGCACTTTTAGATAATCATACGCACATCGATTCACATAAGTCCATATCAACCCCGTGTACAAAACAAAACATAGTTTAGGGAGTTAAACCCTAATAACAAAAAACAGTCAAAACAGAAGTCTTATGACAAAACCATTAACACTTGATCACAATTCCAAAAGGGTGAATTTTGAAACACCCAAAAGCCATGATGCTTGTCAGTTTGGAACCTCGCAGCAAGACACAGTAGTTGGCTTGACAAAATAGGGCTCAGGTTGACACCGCTAAGTTTGGTCTTGCGCTTAATCACCTACATACATATATTAAACAATGCGTTAGAGCCCAGTGAATAAAAACTGTGTAAAGGGGTTATGAATGATGTTTGAACAGTAATAAAAACAGTCAATCTCATCAATGGATCACTTTCTCAATCAGTATCTCATAACTTGTCATTTATGTTGAAATTATAGCAGTCATACGTGGTACATCCAATAACAAAAGCGATGATGGGTCATAAAGACCGAACAATCATAAGTGATGGCCATAAATACAGTAAATAATAGTTCCAAAGATTGGGCCAGCGAGATTTCTATGAATGATAACGATGTGATGGCGATATGCTATGGATGCCATGAATACAGATTCATAAAATAGGACAATCATTCATTCAATAAGCAATGACGTTTGAACCGAGCTTAATATCATTCAAAAAATAATTATAATTTGAACATAGCTTTACAATGTTATTACTCACAGTTGGCTTCTTGAAACACGTGATCACAATGTAGCGTCTGACCTACATAACACATGACAGATAAACATTGAAACACAAGATCTGTAAACACTTGTCTTATTACATTTCTTTCTTAGTGTGTTTCTAATTCATATCCTCATTAACATGGCCTAAACCTTGGCTTAAGAATGCCTAAGATGGAATAAGGATACAATAATACACTTTGAAACACTTTGCAAAATTTTTGAAAATATGGCAGTTTGCTCGAGCAAAGCTTTGGTTGTTCGAGCGGGTTGTAAAATTTACAAAAGTACTGGGAGCTTTCATTTTACATTCGAGCCAACATATTGGTCGCTTGAGCCAATATCAAAAATAAATGGTGGCCGTTCGAGCTAACCATCAAACTCTGCAAAACTTATGAGAGCTCGCAATTTACGTTCGAGTGACGGTTTGGTTGCTTGAGCAATGTGACCAAATTTTGGAATTTCCAGATTTCTGTTTCAAGTTCAAAACCAATTTCAAAGCTTTAAAACACATTCTTTTGGGCCAAAGCTTGAAGAAACACTTAGAAACTTGTAGGAAAACATGAAATGAAGATCAATTAACAAAATCAAGGCTTAAAAGCATGCCAATTATCTAAAACCAAACTTGAAACTTATATATATATATATATAACATGTATGCATTGTTTTGAATTCAAAGCTTCCAAAACATGCTCAATTAGGATAAATTGATATGAAACATGATGAATTCTCAAAACCAAGCTAAAATAAGTGCATGCATGAGAGAATTCTTTGGAAAACAACTTCAAAATGTCATGAACTATGCATGCATGTATATTGTCATCCTCAATTCTACCTTCTAAGCTCAATTCTCATGTTTAAACAATTAAACCTCTTGAATCCATACACTAATGTCTTGAACACCAAATTTAAGAGTATAATTCTGACCTAAAGTCCCTAATTCTTTGAATCCAAGTTCTTGCTTGAATCCTTCAATTCTCTCTCAATTGCTTAGCAATTTCATTATTTTCTCCTCTTTTGATCTCAATTTCTTTCTCCTTGTAGACACCCCACTTTTGATGGCCCTTAAGACTTGTGCGCAACTAATTGATCACTCGATGATGAAAGTTATGCTATGCAAATGTTCGATTTCTTCAGCAAGAAGAGTTTCTAAATCGCAACCTTACACCCTATTTTGATCAAAACTATTTTAGACCTTAAAACCTTCTTTTTCAAAATATTTTTGAAAATATTTCTACGATGTTCCAAGGCTCACATTTCGTTTAAAATATTGCACTTTTCGGTAAACTGAGTAAGGAAAAAGTGGAAATAAATGGAAAGGAAGTGAACTCTTTGAAAAATCTTTAAAAACATTTTATTTAGAGGTTTGGAGTTAAGGGAAATAGGAGAGGAGGGAAGAAAACTAGTTGAGGAGGAAGTTGGGCATCAATCCGTTAGGAAAGAAATGAGCAGCCTTCACTAAAATAGGCATATCTCTTTGCACACTTATAATTTAGATGTGAGGTTACCACCATTGGAAAGAAGACTTTCGGGGCTTCAATTTAGACTTAAGAATGACTTAAAACCAAGTCTGGATGAGGGAGATATACCCGTTTGAAGTCGGGCCTAGAAGTAGATTTTTGCCTACCGGCCACTAATGGCCTGCCACCACTAATAGTGGCCTGCTGGCCACTTGTGTAAAAAGCCAGATTTTTGCAGATAATTGTTGCCAACTGTTCCCACACTGCATCAACTATTCCTGTACAGATATTTCTGAGATAGACAATTGGTTTTCTATATATAGATGACCCTCTCTTTGGTTGCCAAGGTTAGAAAAATTTAGGAGTGAGAAAATATTTTTGAAGAGCAAATTTTGGAAAATTCCTCTCTCTACAATTCTCTCTCTCTTTCTCTCTCTCTCTTTCCCTTGCAACTTGCACAGCCTTTGCTCAAACACTTTAAACCAAACCTAAAGAGCTTCTTGTTGAGGTGATTTAAGCTCTTAAGGCACTTGAGAGTGTAAAATTGGTGGTTTGTAACTCAAAGAAGCATTCCTCTTCTAGTCCTTTTGTACCATCTTTACACTACTTGTTTTCAATCTTTTCTTCTTGTTTTTAAGCTATTTAAAACGTATTTTTGGGCTAAAACTTGTGGTTTAAGGCCATTAAAGGTTGAGGGATTGATAGCCTTTCTTTGAACCTTGTTTCTAAGGCCTTTACCCTTGTGTTTCCTACCCTCTCATCAAATTTTTTTGGGATTTTTACCACTGATTTTCAAAGGTTTTTCAGAGGCAAAAATAATATTTTGAAGTCCCAAAAGTGGAGGGGTTAGCCTCCTCTCCTTGTGCTTATATGCTAGTTTTAATTCCTCAATATTTTAGCTAGTTGTTGTAATTATTTTTATCTTAATTCTAGCACTTTTTTGGACTATTTTAGGACTGTTTTTATGTGTTAGCTTCATTTATGCTTTGTATAGTATGCTTGTAGTGTAATAGTCCTCATAGGCTTGGTGGTTTAGGCCTTTGCCACAAACCTATTTGAGTTGATAGTATTTATTTCAAACTTTCCATACTTGTATTCATCTCTAATCACCTCTGCAACCTTCCTACTTTCCTGGTTTTTTCCTTGTTTTGAAAGTTGTTTCAAACTACTTGCTTGTTTAAGCTTGAGATTGAGGTTGTTGTGCTTAATGATTTAATCCCTTTGGGGGTTCATTACCAACGACATGACGTTTCTCTCATACCTAAAACAACATTTGGTTTGGTGCTCCTTTTCATTAGAGGACTTGAAGGTCATTTTTGGACTCAATGAATTAAGGAATGGATGGTAATTAAAATGAAATAATAAAACTTAGACTGAAATGGAACAAGATAATAAAATAATTTTTTGTTCAATTGGACGTTAATTGAACACATGGAAACTTGAGCCATTTCATATTTGTTAGTGATGAAATGGTTCAAGTTTCTCAGGTCAACCACTTCTCTTGATCAATCCATGATAGGAAGGATGTTTTGTTGGTCTTTTGTTACGCATTTATTGAAATTATGTCCATTGATTCATAAGTTATCATGCAATGAAATTGTGTTGATGGATGATTTGTGGATCAAACCTACTCCTCCTTTGACCTGTTTGCTGGTAAGAAGAGACAGGGTGGACAAACATCTCCTGAAAATAATCTAGTTTGTACTCTGTTACAGCAGGAAAGAACCAACATTAGTGGCCGGCGGGCCACTTTTTCTGGATGGCAACTCACTATTAGTGGCTTGCTAGCCACTATACAGGTTGACCACTTTTTCTAACTTTGTCGATGTCTTTTTCCCAAGAAGCGGTGAGGTGAAAAAGCGATTGCAATTTTCCAAGCCCATGACAAGAGGCATTCCAGTAGCAAAAGGAAGAGCATTGTTGGATGGAAATCCATATCCATGCATGAGCCATCTCTCAATTCTCGGGATCCATGAAATGATGTTGTAATAGTAGTTTATTGTCATTAAAGTAGCAGGCTTGTAATTAATTAGTTAATTAGTTAGAATAGCTAGTTAGTTATGCGTTGTATTTATTTAATTAGCTAGAATAGTTAGTTAATTTATGGTGTTGTAATAATTAGGTAGGATGGTTAATCTTCGTTTGGTTTGTAATAGTTAGTTAATTCGTAGTAATTAACTAGGACATTTATTCGGACTCTCTTGTGTGAGGGCCAAACTTGTAATAATGTGCATGTCTTCCAACCGCACGTCTTTCGCCCTTTTATTTATCTGCTTACGATGAATAGAATAGAATATCATGTTTCATTTAGCATATTCCATGATTTGCATCCATTTGTCTTACATGAATTGAGGCTCGGTTCATCATTCTAACAAGCATTGTAGTTTACATACTTCATTGAAAACATGTTGAAACGCATACTATCAAATTGATTCACATGTCATAATTAGTAGCCGAGCTTATTAGTTGCATCATTGCATGTGTTGCATTAGCCATGTTGCATTAGTTAGGAGCATGCATGTTTTCTAACTCTTTTGTTTCTTTTGGCTCGCCTCGGAGTATTTGATGAGCATTTTGCTACTTTAGCATATTGCATGAGTTTGATTGTTGCCATGTCTAGCATGCTTACCATGAGTCTAATTGCTTAAGTGCTATATCTGCTTGAATGCCTGTGGATGGAGGCTAATTGCTTGAATTGGAATAATTTGAGTAATGTATATATGAGATCACTTTTTGAGTGGTACATATTCAAACACTTTTTAAAAACAAACATGAATCAAAATGTTCCAATTTTTTCAAATTAGTCTATACTTGTGTGCAACACATAGTAATGTTAGTCTAACAATCAGAACAAGAGCATATAGTGTAAATAAAGATCACATCATGATTAGTAGAGGTCGATCTTTGATCGGGCGAGTGGGGGTGCTCAATTCATGACTTTCCCCTCTCGTACCTAAGTTCCCGAGTCGAGACAATCTTGGTGATGAAGGACATGTGGCCTTTAGCACAAGTCATGGGTTTATTAAATTTTTCAAAAATATTTAGGTGGCGACTCTATATCCGGCAAAGCAGTCCATTTTTGGCATTTTGATTTAAAATCGATTTTCCAAAAGATTTGCCAGATTTGGACTCTTTGATGTTTGTCTATTTCACATTGTACTTGTGAGATCAGATTTAGAATCACGGGAGTTCGAACTGTAGGGCTAGTCGTATCCGAAAGGAGCGTGAAAAGTCGAGCTACAGTTTCTAGTGACTCTGTTCGGGAATTTAGAGAACTTGACTCGAATTTCATGATGTGAAATTTTATCTACACTTATATGTTCTTTGCATTGCATTTGTATTGGTGTGTTTAAGTCACTGTGTTTTCCATCTGCTATTCCTGGACGGTTTGCCAGAGGCTTGCCTAAAAGCTTGCCAAAAGGCTAACCGGTCGTAGGCTCTGCCATATTGGGAACACAACCCTTGGATCTGGACTACCGCTGTACCGCTTGATCCTCCTTTCATTTCTCAGTGTTAGGTGTGAGAGGTATATTAGGTAGTCTTGTTGAGATATCCCCTTTGACCATTCGACCTAGCTGCATATAGTAAAACCCTAGTGATTGTTCCAAACTGGGACAAGATGCTCATCGGAATGTAGGATTGTGTGAAACTGCTTGATTGAAATAGTGAAACCTAGTTCATGACAAAACTAGGACATGGTAACCTTACCTCTTCATAGGGGTGTTTTGACTTTTTTTTAACTGTTATGTGCTTTAGAGTGAAACTCTGCAGGAGTGTGCATATCAGTGGTACAGTTGGTATCTATTTTGGGCAGAATTAAGCGAGGAGTACAATCATTCAGTTGTGATCATATCTGTTCTAGTAAAATTGGGCTGAGGTGTTGTTTGTTTTCTATTTTTCTAGGTAGTCTTGGAAACATAGTTTCCGAAGGCTTCGATATCCCCCAGGTACTTTGGACTCGTGTCAATAGACTTTGTAAGGTTAGGGACCTAGTTTAGGGGCAACCAATGTTTGCTTCATTGCTGCCGGTTACAAGGCAAAGGAGAATTAGACAGAATTCACCAGTACAGTTCCTACAGTAGTCACCACTCGGCTTACCTATCGATTCAGGAACAGTCATGTACTTCTAGTCCAGCACAAGACCAGTCACCTACTCTAATGGCACAGTATCCCCGACTAGTATGCAGGAAATAATACATCATTTGCAATAGATAGTCAAGACACTACAGCATGACGTAGTCCGTTAAGCTGAGGTTACGGCTTATGAGGTCGAGGTTATAACCAGGCTACAGCAACAACAATCGTAGCCAACAACGGCCTCTACATCACATATACCCACAACAACTATCCCTATGCCCGGTGCCATTGCTAATACTCCTAATGTGTAAGAAAACCAGGGCAATCCATGAAACCAATCGACTGACAAGCTTCCAAAGCACCTGTTTATCAGACCGAGGCTCCGTTCAAGTTTGAGGTTGATCCAACTGCACTCAAGGTCAATAAAATAAAAAAATTATTCAAGAGAGTGCAAGGGGTCAACTCCATCCCGGATATAGAGGATGGATACACTGATTCTGCAGTTACATTTCCGGATCGGTTTAAAATGTCGTACATTGATCGTTTTGATGACTCTAGGGATCTGATGGTCCACTTGTGATTGTTTTATGATATCTTGCGGCCGATGGGCTTAACTAGACCATAGAAGCTATCTCTCTTTGGTTGCACCATGTCAGGTATGGCGGCCATTTGGTATGCTAAGTTCAAAGATTTCATCAAACAGAATTGGAAGGAGATGGCCGCCCTTACGACTTGGGTGCCACTGATTACGCACCCAATGATGAATATGTATGCTCTTCAAATGCTCGAAGTCCTTAGCAGAATGCCTCAGCTTTGAGTCTCAAAACCTTGTGAACCTCTTGCCTTGTTTTTGGACCAAAATAGTAGTTTTTCAAGTCTAAACATCCTGGGACTTGCAGACCCACTATTGTGGACTGCCGTCCACTATTAATGGCCTGCCGGCTACTATTAGTGGGTTGTCAGCCACTTATGTGTTTTTTCAGATATTTTTGCCAGCTGTGCCAACTGTTTCCACAGGTGCATGCACCAGTCCATACGTGTCTATATGGATATTTCTGAGGAGGTCTAATGTTTTTTTATCTATAGAGGACCTCCCCTCTTGCTTTCAAGGTTAGAAAAATTTGGTGCAAAATTTTTTCTCTCTCTCTCTACAATTCTCTCTCTCTCTCTTGCAAGTTCTTCACTCTTTGCTTATACACTCTAAACCAAACCTTGTGGTAATTGTGCTGAGGTGTTTTTGAGCTTGCATTTAGCTCTTAAAGGTGTGTAATTGTTGGTTTGCAACTCAAAAAGGATATCCCTTCTTTATTTGCCATCTTTTTTACTATTTGTTGGACTTTTTTTTGGATTGTTTTCACACTGAATTTTTGGGCTAAAACTTGGGGTTTAAGGCCATTTAAGGTAGAGGGGTTGATAGCCCTTTTTTTGAACCTTGTTTCTAAGGTCTTTGCCCTTGTGTTTCCTACCTTCTCATTATCTTTTTTAAAGCTTTTTATCACTAATTCTCAGAGGTTTTTCAGAGGCAAAAATCATGATTTGAAGTACCAAAAATGGAGGGGTTAGCCTCCTCTCCTTGTGCATGCTTACTAGCTTAACTCACTCCATGTTTTAGCTATTTTTAGCTTAATTCCAGCACTTTTTTGGACTGTTTTAGCATTGTTTTAGAACTGTTTTTAATTGTTCATTACATTTGAGCTTTTTATAGCATGCTTGTAGTGTAATGGTCCTTATAGGCTTGGTGATTTAGGCCTTAGCCACCAACCTATTTGAGTTGATAGTGTTTATTTCTTGCTTTCCATACTTGTATTCATGTCTAATCAACTCTGCAACCTCCCTCTTTTCTTGGCTTTTTCTTTGTTTTGAAAGTTGTTCCAAACTAGTTATTTGTTTAAGCTTGAGATTGAGGTATTGTGCAAAATGGTTTAATCCCTTTGGGGGTTCATTACCAACGGCATGACACTTCTCTCATACTTAAAAAAACTCTTGGTTTGGTACTCCTTTCCATTAGAGGACTTAAAGCTCACTTTTAAGACTTAATGAATTAAGGAATGGATGGTAATTAAAATGAATTAATAGAATTGAGACTAAAAATGATGCAAGATAATAAAATCAACTTGGATTCAGGTGTTAATTGAACCCATTGAGTCTTAAGTCGTTTCATACTTGCTAGTGATGTAAATGGTTCAAGAGTCAATGTCAATCACTTCCCTTGATCAATCCATGATCGGGAGGGGGTTTTGAGAGGTTGTGCATTTATTAAATTATGTCCCTTGATTTATAAGTCATCATGCAATGAAATTACGTTGATTGATGATTTGCGAATCAAGCCTACCCCTCCTTTGACCTGTTTGATGAAAAGGAGAGGCAAGGCGGACAAACATCCCCTAAGAATACTCTAGTTTGTACTTTGTTTGTCCTCTATTGCTACAGGAGAGAACCAAAATTAGTGGGCGGCAAGCCACTTCTTCTGGACGGCAACCCACTATTAGGGGCCTTCCGGCCACTACTTTTAGGTTGTCGGCCACTTTTTCTAGGCAGGCAGTGCCCTTTTTCTAATAGAGCAGAGTAGAAACTGAGGTGAAAAATGGTGCTTTTTTTTTTTTTTTTTCTCCAACTGTGCTTGTGCAACAGAGGTATTCTGGTAGCAAAACAGAGAGCATTATCGGGTGAAAATCTGCATCCATGCATGAGCCCTCCTTCAATCCTCGGGATCCATGAAGTATGAAGTGATATTTTTATAATATTAGTGTTGTGCTTGAAGTAGCGGGTTTGTAATTAATTAGTTAGAATAGCTAGTTATTTGTGTTGTACTTATGTAATTAGCTAGAATAGTTAGTTGAATTTTGTTGTTGTAATAATTAGTTAATTAGCTAGTATAGTTAATTTACTTTATTCGGTTTGTAATAGTTAGTTAATTAGTTAATTAGCTAGTCCATTTATTCGGACTCTCTTGTGCGAGGGCCAAACATGTAATAATGTGTATGTCTTTCAACCCTACATATTTCTCCCTTTTATTTACTTGCTTATGATGGGTAGTTGAGAACATCATGTTTCTTTTAGCATATTCCATGTTTGCATCCACTTGTCTTGCATGCATCGAGGCTCGGTTCATCATTCTAACAATGCATTGTCGTTTAAATACTTCTTTGAAAAGGTGCTTAGACCACATGCTATCAAATTGATTCACATGTCATAATTAGTAGCCGAGCCTATTGGTTGCATATTGCATGTGTTGTATTAGTGATGTTGCATTAGTTAGGAGCATGCATGTTTTTTAACTTTTTTTTTTTTGTTTTGGCTCGCCTTGGAGTACTAGGTGAGCATTTTTGTGCTTTAGCATATTGCACGAATGTGATTGTTGCCATGATTAGCATGCTTTCCATGAGGCTAAATGCTTAATTGATATATCTGCTTGAATGCTTGTGGATGAAGGTTAATTGCTTGAATTGAAATAATTTGAGTAATGTTCATATGCAATAACTTTTTCACGTCGTACATATTCGAAACAATTTTCAAAACAAACATGAGGTCAAGTGTTCTAATGCTTGCAAATTAGTCTATACTTGTGTGCGCATCACATAGTAATGTTAGCCTAATAATAGGAACAAGAGCATATAAAGTAAATAAAAATCACATCATGATTAGTAGAGGCCGATCTTTGATTAGGTGGGCGGGAGTGCTCAATTCATGACCTTCCTCTCTCGTACCTAAGTTCTTGAGCCGAGACAATCTTGGTAATGACGGACACGTGGCCTTTGGCACGAGTCATGAGTTTCCTAAATTTTCCAAAAATATTTAGGTGGCGACTTTGTATCTGGCAAAATAGTCCATTTTTGACATTTTGATTCAAAATTAATTTTCCAAAAGATTTGTCAGATTTAGACTCTTTGGTGTTTATCTATCTCACATTGCACTTGAGAGATCAGTTGAGCTTGAAGTCTGAGGCGTAGGGCTAGTCATCTTCTGAAAAGAGCACGAAAAGTGGAGCTACAGTTTCTGGCGACTCTGCTGGAGATTTAGAGAACTTGACTTGAAGTTCATAATGTGAAATTTTATCAACACTTATATGTTCTTTGCATTGCATTGCATTTGCATTGGTGCGCTTAAATCACTGTGTTTTTCATCTGCTATTCCTAGACGGTTTATCGGAGGCTTGCCCAAAAGCTTGCCAAAAGGCTAACCGGTCATGGGCTTTGCCATGTCGGGAACACAACCCATGGATCTGGACTACCATTGTACCGCTTGATCCTCCTTTCACTTACCGGTGTTAGGTGTGAGGTATATTAGGTAGTCTTGCCGAGGCACCATTTTTTGACCATTCGGTCTAGTTGCATATAGAAAAGCCATAGAGACTGTTCCAAACTAGGACATGATTCTCACGTGAAATACAAGATTGCGTGAAACCTTTTGATGGACATAGTGAAACGTAGTTCATGACAAAACTAGGACAGGGTAACCCTACCTCCTTATAGGGGTGTTTTGGCTCTCTCTTAACTGGTATGTGCTTTACGATTGGCTTGTATAGGAATGTGCATAGCAGTTA
This sequence comes from Camellia lanceoleosa, assembly GCA_025200525.1. Taxonomy (NCBI): domain Eukaryota; kingdom Viridiplantae; phylum Streptophyta; class Magnoliopsida; order Ericales; family Theaceae; genus Camellia; species Camellia lanceoleosa. The sequence goes on from CM045772.1 coordinate 45,695,862, forward strand.
CAAATTTGGTATCTGTTTTGGGGGCAGAATTTAGTGTGGAGTACAGTCCTACAGCTTTGATAATTTTTGTGTTAATAATATCTTAGCTGAGGTGCTATGCAGTTTCTGATTGCTGTTATTTTGCTTTATTTATTTAGCTAGGTAATTTAAAACCATAGCTTTAGAAAGTTCAGATATCCCCCAAGTACTCTGGACCTGAGTCAGAAGGCTTTGTAAATCCGGGGATCTTGTTTGAGGAGAACCCGTGTTTACCTTACTCTCATCGGTTACAAGACGGAGGAGAATCAGGCAGAATTCACCAGTTCGGTTTTTATAGCGGTCACCCCTCAACTCACCTATGTCCAGTCTGGTCCAGGAATGGTCATCTACTTCCAGCCCAGCTTATGTTCAAACACCTATTCCAATGGCAGAGTATCCCCCAGCTAGTGTGGAAGAACTGATACACCATCTGTGAGCGGTTGAGGCCCTATAACAAGATACTGCCCGTCAGGCCGAGGTTATAACCAGGCTACAACAATAGCAACTTGACCAGTGCGACCTCTGCATCACCTGCACCTACCATGGGTATCCCAGCACCCAGAGCCACAGCTCATACTGCCAATGACTAAGAAAACCATGGCAATCCAGCAGAGCCAATCCCAGTACAAGCTTCCAAAACCCCTGTTTATTAGACTGAGGCTCCATTCGAGTTTGAGGTTGACCCAACTGCACTCAAGGTCAATAAACTGGAAAAGTTATTCAAGAGAGCACGAGGGGTTAACTTTATCCTAGACATAGAAGATGGGTACACTGATTCTGCAGTGACATTGCCAGATCGGTTTAAAATACCGCACATTGACTGTTTTGATAGTTCTGGAAATCCGATGGTTCACCTATGGCTCTTTTCAGATATCTTGTGGCTGATGGGCTTGACTAGACTACAGAAACTGTCTCTAGTCGCACTATGTTAGGTATAGCGGCCATATGGAATGCTAAGTTAGAAGACTCTGTCAAATAGAATTGGGAGGAGATGACTAAGGCCTTCATTGCGCAGTATTCGTACAATACTTAAATCAAGGTCATAACTCGTGATCTTGAGGCAACACGCCAAGAGCCTAAGGAGGGCTTCTTGAATTCATGACAAGGTGGAGAGCTAAAGCCTCGATGATGACCACGAGGCCTTCCGAGAAGGATCAGATCAGGATGGTTGTCTGGAATCTGCATGGCAAGCTATTGTAGAAGATGATTGTGCTCCCATTATTTACATTTACAGAGCTTCATGAAATGGGAGTGCAAATCAAAGACGCCATGAAATATGGGCTTATTACAGATGAGGAGTTGGCAAAAAGGCCATTTGTTCACGATTCAATCTTTGCTAGTGGTATACCCAATTTGTGAGGTCGTCAAACGTAAGTGTTATCACCACAACTAAGACTGTTGACCCCTTTGCCAACACAAGCTTACAAACACCGTCCAACCCTACCTGATCCCAAAAGACTTTCAACTAACTATACATGACTCTATCTCAAGCCATGAAGGTGCTAGTCAAAAAAGGGCACCTCAAACCCTTAGAACCTTGCCCGCTTCCTGATCCTCTCCCACCTAAACACAATCTCCCAAAATACTATGCGTTTAGCCAACAGCATGGTCATGATACCGACCAATACTTTCGATTGCGTCATGAGATTCAGGATCTCATTGACAACAAGGTGATCGTACCACCCCAGAAGCCAAACGTGACCACAAATCCACTCCCAAACTATAATCAAGTCCTCTCACCTTGAAATCTCAACCTGATCCGTACACTGGCCACCTCTTACGACCTTAACGTATATATTACTCCCTTCCACCTACCAAAACTGACATTGTTCATTCCAAAAGGTGCAGATTTGTGCATGATGGACACGTCCAAACCTCAACCCAAGCCTGTGGTGATGATACTTACAGTGGAAGGGGAGTCAACCTTAGAGGAAGGTACTAGTCTGTTGCTGGAGTGTTCTGGGGACTTACCTAATAGGGTGTATGATCCAAGTGGCTACATTGTGTCAATTGGTCAAATCAAGCCTAAATTGGTGTTACCAACCTTGGTAGACATCAATGTGGTTAGAGAAGATGGACCGAGCCACGAGTTGGATGATTTGGTAGATCTCGAAGAGGATCTAGATAATGTACAATTCTTTGACGAGCAGGATCAGGGAGATGTATAGATTAGGTGGTTCGACCTAAACGGATCAACTGGATGGCTAAGTGATGAGCCGGGCAAGGAAGAAGAAATTGGAATGAAACTAGAGGGAAACGAAGCAGAGATTGCTGTAGTAGCCAGAAGGGTTGATGAGAAAGGAGAGATGCCGGAGAACGCTGGTATGGAAAACCCAGCGCAGGAAGTGGATGCTGTGAACACTGTGGTTACCGAACAGGAAGTTGTGTTGAGACAGTTTAAAAGAGAATGAATTGTAGACAGTCGGGAAACTGTAAATTCACAGCACCTTGTGGGGGATACCTATGATGTAAAGGTGATAGGAGCAGAGTCGGACAACTGTTTGTCGGCTACTGAGGGTGAATAGTGGGATGATAATGATCTACATTTGGCCCACACCGATGAAGATTGGGGCGAGTGCCTTCCAAACAATACGTAGTATGTCGAGGAGATAGACCATTTGACAAGAAGTGGGTGGTATTTTAAGTCGCCGCACCTGGATCAAGCGGAGGTGTTTGGAAAAGACAGAGAGGCCGAGAAATAGAAAGAGAAATAACTAGAAGAAGAGGCGGTGTTAAAACAATTCAAGAAAATCCAAGCTGACATCTCCATTTGGGGTCTTCTCGTGGCCTTCCGGGTACACCGACAGATAGTATTGTCTGCAATGGACAAGGCTAAATTGTCCATTGACACCACGCCCGAGTAGCTTGTGGGTTTGGTCTTTCCAAGTGGTGCCAGGCCAACTCTTACCTTCTCTGACAAAGAGCTGCTGCAGGAAGGCTCAGCTTACAACAAACCATTGTACATATTTGTAGAATGTAGGGAGAAATGGGTGCTGGTGGTGTTGGTAGATACAGGTTCAGCCATCAATGTCTGTCCTTTTCGCACCGTCTATGCAATTGGCCTCAAACCAGCAGACTTTGATCCCACAACCCAAGTAATACGGGTGTATGATAACACGAGTAGAGAGGTCATAGGCACAGTGTAAGTCAGAGTCCAAGTGGGCCCATCTGAGCATGTGGTTGAGTTTCATGTCTTGGATGTGTTGGCTACCTTTAATTTGCTGTTAGGGAGGCCCTGGTTGCACCATGTGAAGGCCGTCTTTCCCACTCTCCATTAGATACTGAAGTACCCACATGGGGGAGGAGTGACGATTGTTTTTGGGAATTTGTCCATCGATCCGCTACCAGAGGTAACTATGCTAGTGCTAGAAATCAACCATGGCGAGGAGGATGTATTCCTCTCGGGATTCACTTTGGCTGAAGCCTGGGCAGTACAGACCATTCTGGCCACAGAAGAAGGCATATACGTCAGCGCCTAGTCCATCTACTTCATGAACAAACTGCAGCATGTTCCAGGAATGGGACTCTGAAGGAGTGGTCAGAAAGGAGTTGTAGCACTGACGGATGTACCACACTACCCATATGCCTTTGGACTGGGCTATGTATGTGATACCCCTATTCTGTATTATGTTAATTGGTCCCCAATACGTATGTGATTATATGTTTTGATATGATTTTGTGTGCCATTATATGGATATATGTGATTTTGGAACTCTATCTGTTCATCGTAAGAATATCTGTTTGAATAATCCGCTTTGGAAGTTAAATTGGAGGCCTTATCGGCCACAGAACCCAAGATTGATTACGCCATTGTGATTGGCATAATTTTTAGAGCCTACGGTGAAATTTAATTGAAAAACTGATTCAGGCTAGATTAAATTGATTAATTAATGAATTGGTGCTCAAATATGTACTATTAAATTAATGAGGCTTAGTGGGGTTATATGGGACCCTTATGTATTCAACTCCCTCCTTTTATTTCATTCTTGGCTGATTTAACTCTCTAGAGGAGGAGAGACCCGAATTAGAGAGAGAGAGGGGAGGAAATCAAAGTTTTGCTCTTGAATCTTGGAAGTCTTGAAGACAACTCTAGACTTGACCATAAATTGGAAGAATTGAGCCTCTAGGTAAGCATCGATTCTTGAATTCATGAGTTTAATGTGTAATCTTGTGTGTTCAAGGGTTGTTTGTGATCAAGAGCATGATTTGAGTTGGTTTTATTGAAATTGAGGCTTGATATGTGCATGCATGTAAAGAACTCCTATGGAATCACAAAATCTAGCATGTAATTTGTGAAATTGTGAAAGATTGGTAGTGTAATCCCATATGCAAGCATGTCTTTGTTGAGTCTTATGGGAATGAGCACTAATTGCATCATTTGAAATGAATATGAAGTCAAAATGGGCATGCATGTACAAATCATGGGAGTATAAATCTTGAATGTTTGAATTTGAGCATGTTGGTGATAAGTTGAGATATTTTGGGACATGCATGTAGATAATTCAAGAAATTGAGCTTCCTAATGTTGTAATCTTGTATTAGTATCATGCTAGTATGTGTATATAAGAAATTTGAGCCATAACATGCATGAATTGTGGGTTAAAAGTTGAGATGAAGCTCAAGAACTCAATCTGGAATTCCCAGATTTTTGATGTCCTCGGCGGGAAGCTGCTTTCGGCGGGAAAATCGAGCTCCCAGCATTTTTTTCAGACATGGTGCTCGCTCGGCGAGAAGTTGATGCTCGGCGGGAGCTATGTAAACAGCGATCGCTCGGCGGCAAGTTCACGCTCGAGCGTGAATTTGAGGTAACGATATTTTTGTGAAGCAAGGGTCCTCGGCGTGAAGTCACCTTCGGCGGGGACCTGTTTTCTAAAATCTTTTTGAATTTTGAGTTCTATTTTCGCATTTTGAGTTTTGTTTTCCGTTCTCTTTCACTTATAAGCACTCTTAGGCATATGTTAAGCATTGTAAATGAGTTAATGAGATAAGAATAAAGCCTACAGAGGAATATGTGAATTAAAGAACGGATTGAACCATTAGTGACCCATTTGTGTTCATGAAATGTGTAGGGTCAAGCTCCAGGGCAAATCCACAAGCCGATCACTGTGAGTAATATCGATATTTGAATGCTTATGAATGTCCAATTGTTTATTCCCTTATAAGCTTTATGAGTTGCTAATTGGGATTGTGGACAAAAGTTTGACATGAATGAACGAATGGAGTAAAGGTCGTTTTGACAGAACTGAGTGGACCAAGGGTCGTTCTAATAGAAATGAATGGACCTAAGGTCGTTTTGACATGAATGAGTGGACTGAAGGCCGTTTTGATACGGATGTATGGGTCGAAGGCCGTTTTGACACAAATGTATGGGCCAAAGGCCGTTTTGACACAAATGTATAGGTCGAAGGCCGTTTTGACATAAATAAATCGGTCGAAGGCTGTTTTGCCACAAATGTATGGGCCGAAGACCGTTTTGACATGAATGGAAATCTGAATGGGCCAAAGGCCAGTATGTTTGGAACTACAGTCACTTGAACTAAACTTTGTATAAATGTACATATGTTAAGTAGGAATATGAATTGGGCCCAGGGCCGTTTGGAGTATGTTGTTCTACATATTGTTTATATGACTTCTGTATTTGATATTATTCACTGGGCTATCGTTCACGCTCATTCATGTGTTTGTAGGTGAGCCGAGGGAAGTCCAAACCCAGCCCCAGTGAAGTCTGCCAGGAACAACATGAGTTTTGAGAAAGTTAGCCTTGTGTCTCACGCACGAGACCTATCCTTGCCATTTTGTTATGTAATTATATTTTGTCTTGCTGGCAAGGACTTTATGTATATTCGTAAATAGTCTGTCATGGGTTGACTTAGTTGGATGATCCTGTCTGTAAAGAATTTTATGGTACTGTACTTCCGAAGTGTGAGTTATTAACGTATATGAGTGTGGTTTGTTTTGAAGTGCATATAAGCACGGCTCTATGGACAAAGTTTTTGATTATTGCTTCCGTTTGGCCCCTTTACTCTATTGAGTTATGTCTATTTTGGTTTGAGGCCATAGGTAATCCAGGATTCTTGGCGGTTCGTCCTTAACCCATAAGGCGGGTTCGTTTGACAGAGTGGTATCAGAGCACGAGTTAATAACTCACACACTTGTCCAAAAAGAGCAATAAGCGTCTAGATAAGATCTATGATGCATTCATGTGATAAATATGAATTTGGAAGCATTGATTATATGCTTAAATGTTTTGATATGAACAATTATATGTTGTAAGTTGTGAACTACTTGCATTGCAAATTACCTGAATGTGTATGCTCTTTGTTACATGCATACTTGTGTATACCCTGTATATAGCATAATGCAAGTTTAATCAGATGGTGAGAACCAGAGGAGATAAAATAGAAGAATCCTCAATTGCCAGAATGGACAGAATGGAAAGACTGATACAGGAAATGGCAGAAGCTTTGAGACAGCAACAGGAGTGGCAACAACAGTGGTAGCAACCACACCCGCCACCTCTACCTCCGGCACCACTCGTGCCAGACCATCAAAATGATGGCCGAATAATAGCTCTCACCAAGGAATTCAAGAAAATGAAACAACCATAGTTCCACGGGGGATTAGATCTGCTAAAAGCCGAAGCGTGGGTCCTCGGCATTGAGAAATTATTTGAAGTGTTCCCCTGTTCAGAGACTCAGAAAGTGCTTCTAGTTACTTTTATGCTAGAAGATGAAACAAGAAGATGGTGGATGTTGATGTGAGAAAATCACAAGGATGTTGACTGGGTAAAGTTTCTGGAAATATTCTATGACAAATACTTCCCGCAATGTGTACGGGATAGGAAAGTAGCAGAGTTCATGGAATTAAAACAAGATAGCATGACAGTGGCTGAGTATGAGGCCAAGTTCACTGAGTTGGCGAGGTTTGCACCACACGTGATTGACACCGATTATAAGAAGGCAAGACACTTTGAAGGTGGACTCATGATGACATCCTAGAGAGGATAAATGTTCTAAAGTTGAAACCTACATTGAGGTGTAGCAGGGGCCATTATATCGAGGCTAATATAGCTAGACAAGCTAAACCCGGTAACAAAATGGAAAGGCAATAAAAGACAAGGCTTCTTTTGAAGAAGAAATTTACGAAAAAAGAAAAACACGGGCTCCTCAACTACTTGAGTTCTTCGAGACCACGGCTCCATGTGCAACATTTGTAGCAAAAGGCATCGTAGAGTCTGTTATCGTGCATCGAGAACTGTTTGGTGTGGGAAACAAGGGCATATAGCCGAAATTATGTCGAGAATGGTGGAAGGATAGCGGCTAGTTCAAGCGCATCATTTCCAAAGCCGGAAATACTTTGAGATCCGCTATTCTTGGGGATCTTAGTGAGACAGGAAAGTTTTTGCGCTTGTTCCGGGCGATACACGGAATGCCAATGCTGTTGTCTCAGGTACTATTTCAATATGTAATCAGGTGCCTTTGTATTAATTGGCTCTGGATCAACACACTCATTTGTGACACATACATTTGCATCTAGACTAAATAGACCCCTAGAGTTATTGCCATATTTGTTATGCGTGTCTGCTCCATCGGGGGAATCTGTGTTATGTGACTATATATATATCGGTTTTGTGACATGCATATTGAGGATGCTACCTTATATGTAGATTTATTGCCCTTGAACTTTAGACATTTTGATGTAATTTTGGGCATGGACTGGTTGACCAAATATTGTGCCACCATAGATTGTGTGACAAAAAGGGTTGTATTTAAACCATCAAAACAAAAAGAAATTGTGTTTGTGGGTAATGGGGTAGTGCCTCCACCTTATTTGATATCTACAATGAAAGCATGTAAACTGATCAGGAAGGGGTGCCAGGGTTATCTGTGCTATGTGTTGACTGAACAATCTGTGAGTGTTGAATTAAATGATATTCCTATTGTTAGAGAATTCCCAGATGTGTTTCCGAGTGAATTACGAGTTGGTAGGCGAAATAGAGTTCACCATTGAAATCGTGCCCGGCACCCAGCCCATTTTTGAGACCCCCAACAGAATGGCTATTGCAGAAATGAAAGAGTAGAAAGAACAATTGCAAGATCTGCTTGATAAGGGGTTTATCAGGCCTAGCACTTCACCTTAGGGTGCACAGTCTTGTTTGTGAAAAAGAAGGATGGTACCTTGCGTGCGCATTGACTATCGGAATTGAATAAGGTAGCGATAAGAACAAATACCCCTACCCGTATTGACAATTTATTTGACGATTCGAGGATCACTGGTGTTTTCTAAGATTGATTTGAGATCCGGGTATCACCGGTGAAGGTTAAAGCGAGAGGATGTTGAAAAGCGCATTGAGCGAGGTATGGTCATTTTGAGTTTCTCGTCATGCCATTTGGAGTGACTAATGCTCCGGCAGCATTTATGGACTTGATGAATAGAATTTTTAAAACCTACCTTGATGAGTTTGTCGTAGTCTTCATCGATGATATTTTGATATATTCCAAAAAGACTTGAACATGAACATCACTTGAGAAGCTGTTTTACAAATACTTAGGAAAGAAAATTATTTGCTAAACTAAAGAAATATGAGTTTTGGTTGGATGAGGTTGTTTTCTTAGGGCATGTGATCAACAAGGAAGGAATTTGATGGACTGCGAGAAAATAGAGGCAATTGTGAATTGGCCTACATCGACTAATGTAATGAAGTTCATGCTTTATGGGCTTAGTGGGTACTCTGAGGAGGTTTGTGAAGGATTTTTGAAATTAAGTGTGCCTTTTACCCAATTGACACGTAAAGGGCAACCTTTTGAGTGGAATAAGAAAGGAATTAGCTTTTCATGAATTGAAGGCGAGATTGACTCTTGCATCAATTTTGACACTACCTTGGTCTGGAAAATTTTGTAATTTTCGTGATGCATCTTATAAGGGTTTGGGTTGTGTGTGTCACGAGCGGAAGGTTATTGCTTATGCCTCTCAGCAGTTGAGGCCACATGAAAATTATCAACACATGACCTAGAATTGGCGCGATTGTTTTTGCTTTGAAAATTTGGCGGCATTATTTGTATGGGGCAAAGTGTGAAGTCTACCAGATCATAAGAGCACGAAATACTTCTTCACGAAAGAGTTGAATATCGTTAGAAGATGGGTGGAATTGATAAAAGATTACGACCTAGAAATTGATATCACCGGAAAGCTAATCTGATGGTGATGCCTTGAGCAGAAAATCAATGGGGAGTATGGCTTGGTTGCTTACTGAACAAAGGGAGATTTTGCAAGATTTCGAGTAGTCTGAAATTGAAGTGGTAATGTGTGAACAGGGCGGATTGATAGCCGCTATTATAGCTGAGCCGGCGATTGTTGATGAAATCAAGCAGAAACAGAAAGAGGATGAGTTCCTCAGAAAGGTAATTGATGAATTTGAGATAAGTCCAAAAGCAGAATTTAGCATTGAGAGTGAAGTGTTGAAATTCCGAAACATAATGTGTGTCCTCGATATTCTGGAACTTAAGAAGAGGGTTTTAGACGAAGCCCACAGATCCGTATTTACTATGCATCCGGGCAACAATAAAATGTATTGGGATTTGAAACAGACCTATTGGTGGCCTAAAATGAAGAAAGAGATTGCAGAATATGTGTCCAAGTGCCTTTAGTGTCAGCAAGTTAAGGCTGAACATCAGAAACCAGGCGGTCTACTTCAACCTCTCCCTATTCCCGAGTGGAAGTAGGAACATGTGACTATGGATTTCGTCGTTGGCCTACCTCGGACTTCTCGAGGTATGGATTCTGTTTGGGTTGTAGTTGATAGACTGACTAAATCTGCACATTTTCTGCCTGTCAAAACTACATTTACTGCTTATAGATTGGCTACCATTTATGTTGATGAGATTGTCCGTTTACACGGTGTTCCAGTATCTATTGTAGCGGATAGAGATCCAAAATTTGTGTCTAGATTGTGGAAGAGTTTGCAGGAAGCTATGGGAACAGAACTAAGATTCAGTACTACATTCCACCCACAGACAGATGGGCAGTCAGAACGAACGATAAAAACTTTGGAAGACATGCTTTGCATGTGTGCTTTGGATTTTCAAGGGAGTTGGGAAGACTATTTGCCCCTTGCAAAATTTGCTTATAATAACAACTTCCACTCCAGCATTGGTATGGCACCATACGAGGCTTTATATGGTAGGAGGTGTAGATCACCTATTTGTTGGACAGCGGTCGGGGATAGAGCTTTGCTTGGGCCAGAAATTGTGCAGGATACTTCTTAGACAATCAAGACTATTCGTCAAAGGCTCAAAATAGCTCAGGACCAACAAAAGAATTATGCAGACGTTCGCAGAAGACCTCTTGAGTATGAGGTCGGTGACCATGTGTTCATCCGTGTTTCTCTGATGAAAGGCCAAATCAGATTTGGGAAAAAGGGCAAGTTGTAGCCCCGTTACATTGGGCCGTTTCAAATTTTGGAGAGGCTTGGTCCAGTTGCTTATAGAGTGGCTTTACCACCGGGATTTGAGCAAATCCATAATGCGTTTCATGTGTCGATGTTAAGGGGTTACCTCCGAGACCTGTTTAATGCGATTGATTATCACCGGGTTGTTATTGATGAAAATATGGAATATGCTGAATGGCCGGAACGAATTGTTGACCGGCAAGTGAAACAATTGAGAAGCAAGTCCATCCCAATGGTGAAAGTGAAATGGAAAGAGCACTATGGGACAGATGCCACGTGGGAAAAAGAGAAAGAAATGCGACTACGCTATCCACATTTGTTTCCTGATGAAGGTAACTTAAGTTTGGAGGACCAAACTTCCTAAAGAGGGGAAGACTGTGATACCCCTATTCTGTATTATGTTAATTGGTCCCTAATACGTATGTGATTATATGTTTTGATATGATTTTGTGTGCCATTATGTGGATATATGTGATTTTGGAAGTCTATCTGTTCACCGTAGGAATATCTGTTTGAATAATCCGCTTTGGAAGTTAAATTGGAGGCCTTATTGGCCACAGAACCCGAGATTGATTACGCCATTGTGATTGGCATAATTTTTAGAGCCTACGGTGAAATTTAATTGAAAAACTGATTCAGGCCAGATTAAATTGATTAATTAATGAATTGGTGCTCAAATATGTACTATTAAATTAATGAGGCTTAGTGGGGTTATATGGGACCCTTATGTATTCAACTCCCTCCTTTTATTTCATTCTTGGCTGATTTAACTCTCTAGAGGAGGAGAGACCCGAATTAGAGAGAGAGGGGAGGAAATCAAAGTTTCACTCTTGAATCTTAGAAGTCTTGAAGACAACTCTAGACTTGACCATAAATTGGAAGAATTGAGCCTCTAGGTAAGCATCGATTCTTGAATTCATGAGTTTAATGTGTAATCTTGTGTGTTCAAGGGTTGTTTGTGATCAAGAGCATGATTTGAGTTGGTTTTATTGAAATTGAGGCTTGATATGTGCATGCATGTAAAGAACTCCTATGGAATCACAAAATCTAGCATGTAATTTGTGAAATTGTGAAAGATTGGTAGTGTAATCCCATATGCAAGCATGTCTTTGTTGAGTCTTATGGGAATGAGCACTAATTGCATCATTTGAAATGAATATGAAGTCAAAATGGGCATGCATGTACAAATCATGGGAGTATAAATCTTGAATGTTTGAATTTGAGCATGTTGGTGATAAGTTGAGATATTTTGGGACATGCATGTAGATAATTCAAGAAATTGAGCTTCCTAATGTTGTAATCTTGTATTAGTATCATGCTAGTATGTGTATATAAGAAATTTGAGCCATAACATGCATGAATTGTGGGTTGAAAGTTGAGATGAAGCTTAAGAACTCAATCTGGAATTCCCAGATTTTTGATGTCCACTCGAGTGGAGAAACTGCCGCTCGAGCGGGAAAATCGAGCTCCCAGCATTTTTTTCAACATGGTGCTCGCTCGGCGAGGAAGTTGATGCCTTCGGCGGGAGCTATGTAAAGGCGATCCGCTCGGCGGCCTCGTTCACCTTCGGCGTGAATTTGAAGTAACGATATTTTGCGGGCTTAAGGTCCGCTCGGCTGAAGTCCACGCTCGAGCGGGGACCCTGTTTTCTGAAATTTTGTTTTCCGTTCTCTTTCACTTGTAAGCACTCTTAGGCATATGTTAAGCATTGTAAATGAGTTAATGAGATAAGAATAAAGCCTAAAGAGGAATATGTGAATTAAAGAACGGATTGAACCATTAGTGACCCGTTTGTGTTCATGAAATGTGTAGGGTCAAGCTCCAGGGCAAATCAACAAGCCGATCACTGTGAGTAATATCAATATTTGAATGCTTATGAATGTCCAATTGTTTATTCCCTTATAAGCTTTATGAGTTGCTAATTAGGATTGTGGACAAAAGTTTGACATGAATGAACGAATGGACCAAAGGTCATTTTGATAAGAAAAATACATGGAGCAAAGGTCGTTTTGACAGAACTGAGTGGACCAAGGGTCGTTCTAATAGAAATGAATGGACCTAAGGTCGTTTTGACATGAATGAGTGGGCCGAAGGCCGTTTTGATACGGATGTATCGGCCGAAGGCCATTTTGACACAAATGTATGGGCCAAAGGCCGTTTTGACACAAATGTATGGGCCGAAGGCCATTTTGACATAAATAAATGGGCCGAAGGCCGTTTTTCCACAAATGTATGGGCCGAAGGCTGTTTTGACATGAATGGAAATCTGAATGGGCCAAAGGCCAGTATGTTTGGAACTACAGTCACTTGATCTAAACTTTGTATAAATGTATATATGTTAAGTAGGAATATGAATTGGGCCCAAGGCCGTTTGGAGTATGTTGTTCTACATATTGTTTATATGACTTCTGTATTTGATATTATTCACTGGGCTATTGCTCACGCTCATTCATGTGTTTGTAGGTGAGCGAGGAAGTCAAACCCGGCCCAGTGAAGTCTGCCAGGAACAACATGAGTTTTGAGAAAGTCAGCCTTGTGTCTCACGTACGAGACCTATCCTTGCCATTTTGTTATGTAATTATATTTTGTCTTGCTGGCAAGGACTTTATGTATATTCGTAAATAGTCTGTCATGGGTTGACTTAGTTGGATGATCCTGTCTGTAAAGAATTTTATGGTACTGTACTTCCGAAGCGTGAGTTATTAACGTATATGAGTATGGTTTGTTTTGAAGTGCATATAAGCACGGCTCTATGGACAAAGTTTTTGATTATTGCTTCCGTTTGGCCTTTTTACTCTGTTGAGTTATGTCTATTTTAGTTTGAGGTCGTAGGTAATCCCAGGATTACTGGCCGGTTACGTTCTTAACCCATAGAGGCGGGTTCGAGTCGTGACAATGTACCCGCCAAAGAGGATTGGATAAGGAAGGGGGAAGAAATGAGAGGCAAAGCTAAGGCTAAGCAAGCCGAAAAACATTATAAACTCATCCACAAGCCAATCCAGCAGACATTGAATGGCCGCATTGTTCGGGAATGAGAGGATTTCCCTTTTTGTGGCTTTCCCGAGCGTTGGGTGAATTCCTCAAAGCAATGTGTTCTCGGGTTTGAGATCTTCTTTAATCTGTAGCTGCAAGATAGTGATAATGAGGAAAGGGCTGAACCAAGCATCAAAGCTGAACAGAGCATGTAAGGTGACTCGGATGGGAGCAAACTTGGAGTAGGGGTAGCACTGGCTAGTCTCCTAACAGATCATGCGGCCGACCTAGAGAACTTGGGGGATAACTTTACTGTCTCCATGATTGAGGAAGAACCGGTATGAACCCAACCAGTGACATTTTGGATGTATCAGGGGCACCATCTTTTACTTGGCAGCTAAAGGAAGGCTATCTGTCCAGTTCTGAATCGGGTGATGAGTTAGAATCTGATTTCACTGAGTCCGTGGGAGCGGGATCGGATTCAAGTTCTTCTAGGTCTAACTCTAGTATTTCTGGGAGTGGTAACCCGGATACCAAAGTCCTGTCTAGGTCTTCATTCTGCTTTTCTTTTGAGTCTATAACCGAAGATCTAGACCTTTTGAATGAAAACTCCATAGATTCTGTGTACTTTTCTATACCGTTGGTTTATTGCATTGACCAAGATTTTTAGAATTTTAATGAAAACGAAAGGGAAGAAATTCCTTTGGCTTTAAAAAACTTGATTAATCGAGAGGAGAAGAGGTTTGCTAAACCCTGTGTTGATGAAATCATTTCCATTAATGTGGGTACTGAGAAGGTCCGAGCTTGGTCCAGATCAGGTCCATGTTATCTTCGGAGGAGCGCAAGCATTTAATCGCTTTGTTAAAAGATTTCAAAGATGTTTTCGCGTGGTTTTACAAAGACAAGCCTGGAATTGATCCTAAGATTGTATAGCACCGGATCCCTCTTAACCCCGAGGCTCAACCAGTCAAGTAGAAGCCACATAGAATTCGTTCGGATTGGGCGTTGAAAATCAAGGAAGAGGTCACCAAGTAGATTGAAGCAGGTTTCTTGTTAGTATCTGAGTACCCGCCTTGGTTAGCCAACATCGTCCCAGTGCTGAAGAAGGATGGGAGAATCCAGGTGTGTGTAGACTTCCAGGACTTGAACAGAGCTAATTCGAAGGATGACTTTCCTTTGCTGCATATTGATGAGTTAGTGGACTTCACTGCGGGCCATGCATTGCTATCATTTAGGGATGGATTTTCCGGGTACAACCAGATTTTGATGGTGCCCGAGGATAGAGAGAAGACCGCATTCACTATGCCGTGGGGTACCTACTGCTACCGGGTTATGCTGTTTGGGTTGAAAAATGCTGGAGCTACCTATCAGAGGGTTGCGACCACCATTCTACATGATATGATCCACAAAGAGGTCGAGGTGTACGTAGACGACATGATTGTCAAGTCCAAAGAACGAGAGGGCCACTACACCACCTTGAAGAAATTCTTTCAACGGATTAGGGAATATAGATTGAGGTTAAACTCGTAGAAATGCACCTTTGACGTAACAGTAGGAAAAATGCTGGGCTTTCTGATCACACAAGGGCATTGAAGTAGATCCTTCCAAAATCAAGGCCACCTTAGAAATGCCACCATCGAGGACTGAAAAGGAGGTGCGAGGCTTTCTGGGTAAAGTGCAATTCATAAGATGGTTTATTTCCAAATTAACCTTGACTTGTGAACTACTATTTGGTCTCCTGAAGAAAGGGAAGAAATTCCATTCAGATGATCGATATCAGTTTGCCTTCGAACAAGTTAAGCAGTACCTCCAGAATCCGCCTATGTTGTCACCACTGGATCCGAGGAAACCTTTGATTCTGTACTTGTCAATAACAGATACAACCATGGGATGCATGCTCGCTCAAGAATCTGAAGATAGGGTGGAGAAAGCCATCTACTACTTGAGCAAGAAAATGCTGGATTGTGAGACTCGGTACACTCCTTTGGAGAAAGCTTGCCTAGCCTTGGTATGGGCTACCAGGAAGTTGAGGCACTACTTGTTAGCTCACTCTGTAATCCTAGTTTTGAGATTAGATCCCATCAAATATCTCTTTGAGAAATCGGCGCTTATGGGTAGGCTGGCTCGTTGGTTGCTCATTCTCTCTGAATTTGATCTCAAATATGTCACTCGCAAGTCAGTTAAAGGAAAAGCTGTAGCGGAGTTCCGGTAGACCACCCGGTAGAAGGAGATGAGGCAGTGGAATACTTATTCCTAGATGAAGACATTCTGCAAGTTGAAGAGGAAACTTGGACGATGTACTTTGATGGAGCATCCAATCAGTACGGTTATGGGATAGGTGTGTTGCTAATAGCACCCGATGACTCCCATATACCTTTACCCTTCAAACTCCGGTTCAAGGTGTCCAACAACGAAGCAGAATATGAAGCGTGTATTGCTGGTTTAGAAGCCGCCCTAGAACTAGGGGCAATAAGGTTGGATGTCATCGGGGACTCAAACTTGGTTGTTTCTCAAGCAAACGAAGACTAGAAAGTCAAAGAAGAAAAGACAAAGGTTTGCCACCAGACCTTGGATATTCTAATTCCGCAGTTTGAAAAGTTGACATTCACGCATCTACTGAGAGAGAACAACAGGTTTGTTGATACTTTAGCAACTCTATCTTCTATGGTAGACATTCCACTTGGAGTCCGGTTGTGTCCGATTATCATCGAACAGAAATACACGCCGGCTTATGAAACTATTGCCGCGATAGATGAAGTGCAAGACAAAAATCCCTGGTATTATGATATTTGGAACTTCTTGGCAAAAGGAGATGTACCCACCCGGGGTAAACGCCAAAGACAAACGGGGAATACGGAGTATGGCCGTCCAATTTATCATCTATGAAGGTAAGTTGTATAAAAAAGGTCATTTGGAAATGCATAAGTTGTGTGTGGAAGAAGAGGAATCAAAGTGCCTTATGGAGGCTATTCACGGCAGAGGATGTGGGGTGCATATGAATGGTGTGATACTAGCCCAGAAGATTCTCAGGCAAGGTTACTACTGGTCCACTATGGAGGAGGATTGTAATGGTTTTGTACGGCGATGCCATAATTGTCAAATTCATGCTAATCACATGAATGTTCCGCCGTAAAAGTTGTATAACATGACTTCACCATGGTCTTTCTCAGTCTGGGGAATCGACGTTATCAGTGTTGTCTCACCAAAAGGGTCGAATGGGCATGAATATATCTTGGTGGCAATTGATTACTTTACAAAATGGGTGGAAGCTCAGTCCTTTGTGGTGTTGAAGGCATCGCATGTGGCCAAATTTATCAGAAACAATATCATCTGCCAGTACAGAGTTCCAAACGAAATCATATTAGATAACGGCTCCCACTTTAAGAAAGAGGTGATAGACTTGTTAGAGAAATACAATATGGCTTTTCATAAGTCATCCACATACAAGCCACAAAATAATGGAGCTGTTGAAGCCGCCAATAAGAATATCAAGAATATCTTGCAGAAGATGGTTGAAATCTATAGGGATTGGCCATATAAACTGTCATTCGCACTTTGGGGGCTACAGAACCTCGGATATGTATAGGGGCAATCCCTTATTCTCTCGTCTATAGGATGGAAGCCGTTTTGCCAATTGAAATTGAAGTCCCCTCGCTGCGAGTTATGGCTGAGTCTCAGATAACAGAAGTAGACTGGCAACAGAGTAGATTTGAGGAGTTGATGTTGTTCGATGAGAGGAGGCTAAAGGCAGCATGTCATGTTCGGAGCTACTAGCCTTGAATTGCTAGGGCTTTTACAAAAAGTTAAGTCTGAAATCTCGAGGAAGGAGGGCAAGTTTAGACCCAATTGAAATTTGGTCCCTTCATCAAAGCTATCTGGTCAAGAGGGGCGGTTATTCTCATGGACCTAGATGACTTGGAATTTTCATAGCCGATCAAAATGGACAAGTTGAAGAAATACTACTCCTGAGAGGCTCGCTAGGCCAAAAACCAGGAAGGGCGACCTAGGCAAAAGTTAGAGTAAGAAAAATTAGAAATAAAGAAAAACTGAGCTCGCAAGGTTAAAAACCCTAAAGGGAGACTTTGACAAAAGTTAGAGCGCAAAAGGAAAGAGTTAATACTCGAGTGAACTTGAACCTAACTACGTAAGGCCTGATTCCCATCTTTGGGATACGTAGGCAACTTCATCCTGAAGTTCGGCTGTAACTATCTCCAATTCAACTGTCCTGTCCATTTTTCTGATTAGGTCATCTCTGTTCATCATCTATTAGTTCGGTTGTGATCGTCATTCTAGGAAGAAGAGCTGGTTACAATGCATAGCAGTAGTGGTATTCAAGCAGGGGCAATTATGATCTTTTAATTCGGGGTTGTATATCTTGAGGATTGATTCTGCTCATGTTAGGTAATGATCATTTTTGAAAATGATTTTGGAAAGTTTTAATAAAAGTTGATTTTGTTCAAAATTTTACCTTTTACAACTTAGACCATTTTTGGACCAAAAAGAAAAAAATTTAGTGCTTACAACTTTTATTCTATTGACTTCAACATGAAGTTCATTCTCCAACTCTTCGATACAAATCAAAGTTGCTTTTACATCATAAAACTTGAAAAGAAAGGTCAAAGCAATAAACTAGGGGCATAGGCGAGTCAGGTGCTCCTGCATCCTTTGCTTGTGCTTGCGAAGCTTCTGTAGTCAAAGTGGGCCCGGTTTGTGCTTCATCCTTGAGCCAAGTTAAACACTCACCAGAAAGGGCATGATTGAAACTAGGGGTAGGGGCCAAAAGCTCTCTCATCCTCCAGGCAGTAACGTACTTAGCCAGGTGTGAAGCACGAATCGAAAATGAAGCCAGGTATTCTACCCCCCTTTGGGAAGGTTTGATCATGCCCAAACTGGCGTCTGAATTAGAAGGGAAAGTAGAACATGCAGTGTGTAAGGCCGATCAATTGTATGCCAAGCTATTGAGTCATACTGTAACTCATCTCAGTCAGATGAAGCCAGGGGCAATGCCAAGCTATGTCAGCTGCAGATCTGCTGCACATCCAGTTGCACCACCATCCTTCGTTGGGAAAGTCCAATAGTCGTTGGCGGAAGAAATAAGCTCGAGCGGAATACTCGGGGCAAGGGCCCACCACTTTCAGTTTATCCATGAGTCATACTTAGGAATGGATGAAAAATAAGAGAGATTAAAGAATAGAGAGATAAACGTGGAGAGAAAAGTAAAGGGCTTTGAGAGAAAATAGAGCATGAGTGCCGAGTGATGTGCAAGGCATATATTAGAAAGGGTGGGAAACAGTACCTGAAAAAGTAATGGACTCCCCGCAAACCTGGTGGTCTCTCGCCGATGAAAAACATCGAAGCCCATTAGGGTCTTGGCCAACGTCAAACCGATACAACTCCTACCTTCTTTCAGACATTGGGCCACTTTGATCAATCAAATGCTAGTTCTGCCGTAACTAGGGGCAAAAAGGAAATGCGTGAGCATACATAAATGGAGGGCGTGTTGCTGAAAACCTCGCCAGAGAAGGTCTCC
Organism: Camellia lanceoleosa; assembly: GCA_025200525.1. Lineage (NCBI taxonomy): Eukaryota > Viridiplantae > Streptophyta > Magnoliopsida > Ericales > Theaceae > Camellia > Camellia lanceoleosa. Next base: position 45,714,830 of record CM045772.1, read on the forward strand.
TCTGTCACCGATATCAAAAAATCGATGTTAGGTATGTCTAGTTCGCCGTCATGGGCCAAAGATCGAGCTTCGTGCAAAGTGAGCCCACACATTCGTCCTAAAGCTTGGGTGTGGCCAAAATGGGGTTGAGGTATGATTTCCTCATCAGGTTGGGTTTCCATCAATGCTCAAAATTCTTCAAGAATCAAACATATTTCCTAAGTTCTGAAATGAAATACATGCGTAATTAGGTCCCAACATTGAGCCGCGACATGGAGGAACAAAAAACAAAGTGGAGTATAGCTCAATGGAAAAAGTGCATTTATGCCGAAACCTTAGAAATTTACCTTTTCCGTGCCGTCTAAAGTGGCTATCCAATCCATGAGCTTCTAGCAAGAAATATCTCCATTTGTGGAAGAAACAACAACAAAAATGAGGTTCTGGTGAAGAAATCACGAATAAAGACCTTTTGTAGAAGATAAGGCTGTGAGTGGAGGCCAGCTGTTAGCTATCTGGTGGTTTCATCACAAGTGGCCGGTAACCCACTTTTGGTGGCTGACAACCCACCTTTTCTGGCCTGCCATCCACTTGTGGGTTTGGCAGTTTTGGCAATCTAGTTTGTCTTGGTCTTTGTGTTTTGAGGTCTTGTTTTGAGTCTTTTGGTTTTAGCAAGTGTGCATGTCTGTGTTTGAGTTGTTTTTGCTTTGTTTATCAAGTTGTATTTTGTGTTTTGGTCATTGGTCAGTTCATTACTTGATTAAAGAACATCGTGCTAATACAAGTTTTATTTTTGGTTTCAAATTCAACTTCCTTTTCATTCTGCAAATGTGGTGCTTATGATGCAAAAACAATAACTCTTTTCATAACACTGCAGGGTTTTCCCCCGATCATAGTTTTTACAAAAGAGAGTACACGTTTTCAAAAGCAAAAATAAAAGCCTATATGAAGCTATATATGTGCTAAACTACCAAAATAAAAGAAACTAAGCAAAAAGTACAAAAATCGGCGCCAATCATCTTAGGCTTGAGAGGCCCTCTTCGTCCTCTTCCTCGGAGGGGACTTAGGGGCACTGTCTCCATCAGCACCGCTTTCAGAATTAGACTCTGAGCTAGAATCGGTCCCATCATCTCTGCTCCCTGTCTTAGAGCCAGCCTCGACGTCATCTTTGCTCCCTGACCCCGAGCTAGCATCATCACCTCTGCCCTCAGACTCAGAATGTTGGCTCACTGCCTCATCTTTCTCAGAGTCGCAGGTCTGGGTATTATCCCCACTCAGTATGGGCTCAGACTCGTTGCTCTGGCTCCGAGCACCTCTCTCTCTGCCTCAACCTCGGCACTTATCTCGATCGCGTGCTGGGGCTTGTCTACCTCTCCTCCCCATCATCGAAGAGAGTGCTGCGGGTATCGCTGCTGTTGGTGTCCTCAGTACAAATGTGTTCTGGAAAATAAGTGTCGACATATCAGATACAGTGTATGTATACGGAATGAGTGCAAAAGATACAGTGTGAGTACAGTGTGTTAGTGTAGTGGATTAGTGCAGTGTGGAGTGGTGTGAATATTACGATGTGTGCATCAGTGTATCAATAGGAATATGATAGTGTGGTGCACAATAGTGTGAGGTAGTAGTGAAATGTATGCAGAAAGCAAGAAAATACCTGGAGCAACGTCTCTCTCCTTTGCACCATGCCAATCAAAGAAGCAACCAACTGGAGTAGGCCCTATGTGTACTTGGTCGATGCCTACAAATGCATTTAAATGATCAGTATCTGGAATAATTAATCTCTGGAAAAAGAAAGTAAGGTAAAGTGTGGTTCATACCTAAGGTGCGCCACGGACTTTGATATACCCATGCCTTGCCTCGGGTGGCTCTATCAAGATCTGATAGGTTGACCCGGTTGGCCACTAACATGTAAACGCAGTCGAAATCATTGTCCAACCAGCAACGTGCCCAATGAGAGGGGCCTCTCCAATATTGGTCTCAGTCTCCTGAGCAGTCTCACTTGCCAAGGAAGCACCTGTTGCATCGCCTGCTCGAATGCCCATTAGAGGGGGCATGAGATGGATAAAAGTTGGATAATCGCCCTCCGCTTTGAAGTAATCGGCATCTAGCCCCACCATAAATTGAATAACCGCCCAGCTGAGAGGCTATTAGCTGTCTGCATGGATGTCGGAGGTGGCATAGGAACGACTGGGATGGGTGAGCCCAAGGTCTGGTGTATGAAACGCTCACCCCAAAACCAAGCTTGGTAGAATGGGCTCTCTAGCAAAATTCAGAATCGGGATATGGCCTAAGCCTCGGCATATTGGTCCCTCACTCCAACCGGCATCGTCGCCCAAGGCTGTTATGTAATCTGCAAACAGAGAATGTACAGATTGTCAGTTGTCGAAGTATGAATCGGAATAGTGGTAAGAAAAAATGACTGTGAGTTTCGGATTACTTCGTCGGCAACCACCGTATCGAAGTATTAGTGGTAGAAGGTGAAGGTCATGTCATCATGGCTCCGGCGTTGGCACCAGCCGTCGTATCGCCATGAGTAAGGCACTATGGGGGGATCTCATCTACAGGCTTTGGAGCCAGAGCCAAAAAATAAGCATAAACCCATAATTGCAAGAAAAGGGTAGTAGTGTTATCAACAATGCATGAATAGATATAAAAGCAGAAAATGCAAAGCAGAAAGCACAATGCATGAACAGATATAAAGAAGAACGTGCAAAGAAAAAAGCACAATGCATGAACAGATGTAAAGCAGAAAGTGCAAAACAGAAGGCACAATGCATGAACAGTTATTGAACAAAAAGTGTAAAAGCAGAAAGGTGTGGTGTATATCTCCTAGGCTCTCCAGTAGCCTCCGACCCGCTCTCCCCTCATACGAGAAGTGGAGCTCATGTAGCTATAAAGTGTGGTGAGGCCAGCTCCACCCTAGTCATAGAATCGGACTCGAGGCAATGTCACGAGCGCGCTTAGTAAATATAAACCCACGGTGTTCCACCTGTTCACAAACGAGGTGGTACCGATGAGGAACATCAAGAAGGCCCTGACATACTACTTTACCTCCTCTGGTGTCTCAGGCTCTGTAGACCGCCCCGAGAACTCCTGATGCTCCGCGCGCAAAGGCGCGAATTCGTTTGCTCTCTAGCTACTACAAGTTCGGACTTATGTCAAGGTTTTGAATATAATCTTACAATGTGTGATGTAAGACCGATAAATCACCAAAGAGTCCAAATCCAGCAAATCATTTTGGAAAACTGATTTTTATAAAGAAGTGTCAAATATGGACTGCTTTGCCAGATACAGAGTCGCCATCTAAATATTTTATTTTGGGAGAACTTAGGAAACCCTGACTCATGCCTAAGGGCACATGTTCGTCATCACCAAAGTTGCCTCGGCTCGGGAACTTGGGTACGAGAGGGAAGGTCATGCAATGAGTACCCCCGCTCGCCCGATCAAAGATCGACCTGTACTAAGCATGATATTTTGTTTTTGAAAACACATGTGCTCTTATTCCGATTAATTAGCTAATCTTACTACGTGATGCGTATAACATACAAGTATAGACTAGATCGCCTAATTTGGAACAAAACATCACATGTCTGTTTGTTTGAAAACTGTTTGAAGTTTGCTACTCGCAAGTAGGCTAAATCGAGGATTCCAATGAATTATTCCAATTCAAACAATCCAACCTTCACTCACAGGCATTTAGGCAGTTATATCAAATAAGCAGTTAGTCTCATGGCAAGCATGCTTTCATGGCAACATTAACACACATGCAGTATGCTAAAGCGTAAACACTCACAGTGTACTCCGAGCTAAAACAGAGAACTAGTTAGAAATCATGCATGATCCTAGTTCATGTTAAGATGGCTAATGCAACACATGCAAAAATGCAACTTCGATAGGCTCGGCTATCCTAGGATGTCAAGTGAAATGCAACTTGATAACTTACTGTTGAACACGTATTCAAGTAAATGTATTGAAATACAATGCAGTTTGTATGATGCGCCGAGCCCGGTGCATGCAAGATAGATGAATAATGCACGCATGCGAGCATAAGGTATGCTAAACAAAATATGCCCTAAAACTAACCATCGTAAGTAGTTAAGTAAAAGGGAGAAAGAAATGGGGATTGGAAGACATACATCACACACACACACACACTTATTACAACAATTGGCCCTCTCGACAGAGGGTCCGAATAAGAAGCTAACTAGCTAATCTAGGCTAATTAAACTAATTATTACACAATAAAACTAGCTAACTAACAAGCTAACTAATTAAGCAATTACAAAACAAATAAGTAGCTAAATGCATTAACTACATAATTACAAAACCAAAGCATAAACTAGCTAAGCAAATTAGCTAAGTAAAGCAGTAAAACAGGAGCTTTAGAGGGAGAAGAGTGCATCTATGTCCGGTTGCCTTGTTCGAAAATCCAACGCGATGCCCCAACTTGCCTCTATTTTCAATTGTTCTCAAAACCTTGCACCAAGCTCTAGAAAGCTTAAAATCCACCATGGGAACCTGTAGGAGGGTGGCCGACCACCTAGGGGTGCCATCGGCCATGGCCGACCACCTAGGGTTGTCACCAGCCATGGCCGACCACCTATCTTTGCTGTGAACTAGAAAAAGTGGTCGGCTAGCTAGTTTTTCTGGCTGGCCGACTAGTTGTTGCTGCCAAACTCTAGTTTTCTGCAACAAAGAGCAAGAAAGGGCATGGCAATGTATTTGCAAGATATGTGTGCACAACCACCCTCCCTATCATTTCATGAGCTCAAGGGAGTGTGGTTCTTGACCCTCGGGCCACCAATCACGCATCTCGATGCATGATGGCCGAGAAGCCAAATTGCACAATTCAATGTAAAATGAATGCACACATATACACATAAAGCCTAGAACTCTATCATGTATGATCAAGTGCGTTGGCGACTGAGAATTGAGGCACGTTTCATCACTTCAAGTATGAAACGCCCTTTGTTCCTCGTGCTCGAATTAACACTTAATCCAAACAACAATGCAACAAAAGCATGCAAACATGTAATGTAGCTTAAGCATGCAAACATGCAAGGGACAAGCATGCAAACAACAATGCAACTACATGGCATACACAATGCAAAGAATAACATGGCATACTCAATGCAAAGAATAACATGGCATACTCAATGCAATGTGACATGATCAACTTAACAAAGCTAATGACATGCAATGCAACATAAGCATGCAACAACATGATGTAAACAAACATGCTAAATGGACTTAAACCAAAATGGACAGACCTTAGTCGTGCCCAAATCAGTGGCTATAACACCCAAAAAAAGGCACAAAATGCAAGGCATGCATGCCTAATGTGATGGTCTATCAACTAGGTCCAAGATCACAACTCTCAAGCATGATGAAGAAGCGATAAACATGGAAGTGTAACAACACTATAGGCTCTGAAATCAAGTGTGAAATGCTGCCAAATCATTCAAACAACACAAGTAAAGCATGCAAGAGGGCCTAAGGCACAAAGCCATTAAAGGGACTACACAAGGGGCATGCAATACATGGCACAAATGATTGAACCAACCATGGACAGAGCTAAAATTAGTCAAAACAAGGACCAAAACATGCTGAGATGAGGGCTCAAAGGCCTAGGCAAGATGGCATGCACATTAGGCCACAAACAAGGCAACAATGCTCAGCACTCAAAGGCACTTAAAGAGTGAATGAAGTGGGAACATGGCAGTCCTATATGCTCTGAAATAACATGGTAAATGATGCCAAATCATGTACACAACACAAATGAAGCATGCTATGGTACCCAAAGCTTGAAGCTAGCAAATGCATTTGTACTACAACTATGCAAAACATGAAGCATATGACTAAGGCAACCCAAAATAGTCCTAGAACATGTCAAAATGAGTCTAAAACATGCAAGGACCAAAGCTAAAATAAGCTAGCATGAAGGGCATAAGGCATGATGAATGCAAGGCAAATAAGGTGGATTACACTACACCTATTAGGACCAAGCATGAGATGGCTTCGCCAACAAAAATAAAAGTTATATCATGGCAAAATAACCCCAAAAACACACTGAAACAATAGCTCGCAAGCTTAGGCATGGAGGCATACACAATGACTCATGTTAAAGGCATAAAGGGCCAACCCTCCAACGCATTGAATAAGTGAAAGATGTGAGTATATGACCATGAAACATGGACTGAAATCACATAACAAATGATGCCAAATCATTCAAATAGGTCATGCAATGCATGCTAGTGGACTTGATACACAAAGCTAACAAGCTAAAATGCACAATAACTATACAAAGCATGGCATGCATGACCAAGACAACACAAATTAGAGCTATATTATGGTAAAACATGGACAAAAGATTCTTAGAGTTAAGCCAAAAGCATGCTAGAATGACATGTTAAAGCATGATGCATGTTAGGCTAAATCATGGGATTGCACTACAAGTGCATGGAGCATGCAAGTGCCAACCAAACCAAACCTTAACAGAGGTATGACATGGTAGAAAATCAATAAAAACATGCTGAAATGCACTCAACATAAGCTAGAAAGACATGCTACTTCATGAAGCATACAAGACTAGTTTATGAAGTTTACACTACAAGTGTATAAGGCATGCAAGAGCCAACTAAACCAACCCAAAAAAGATCTAAGGCATGTTAAAAAAACACCAAAAACCTACTGAGATGGCCCCAAAACAAGCTAGAAAGACATGCTCAAACATGAGGCACACAAAGCTAGTTTGTAAGATTTACACTACAAGTGTATAAGGCATGCATGGAATGACCAAACCAAGTCAAAACAGATCTGAGGCATGCTGAAATAACCCCAAATACATGCTAAGAACAAGCCAACACAAGCTTAACAAACATACTAAAACATGAGGCATATGAAGCAAGTATACAAGACACAAGGAGAGGGGATGACCCTCTCCTGTTAGGGACCTCAAAACCACCTTTCTACCACTAAAAATCCATTGGATTTCAGTGGTATAAAGGTCATGCAAAGGCTAGAACAAGAGCCAAAAGGAATGGCTCAAAACAAGGCCTAAGAGGGGGTGGACCACCCCCAATGCAAAAGTGACCTTAAACAAACTTCACAAGGACTGAAAAATAGAACTTTTTGTAGTTTAAAGTCAAGCCTAAAACAGCATGCAAGTAGGGCTAAAAGCTTAAGCAAAAATGGGGGTTTAAAAAGTTAAAAGCTCACCCTTGAAGACCACCTTTAAAGCTGTAACTCTAGCAACTTCTTTGAGCTCAAACCAATCCAAGAACTCCAAAACAAACCTCAAGAAGCCTCAGCAATAAAAAGATGGTGTTTGAGTGTGTGTTTGTGTGTTAAAGTGTGATAAAACTACACTTTTGAAGCACAAACTAAGTAAAGGGCAAGATAGATACAAGGGTGTATCCATATCTCTCAAGGCAATTTTTCTGAACCTAGAGGAGTGAGGAAGAGGTTCTCTTATATAGAGAACAAAAGTGTAAGCTTCTTGAGAAAGCTAAGGGTCCAAGGCCATCCCTCTATACACATGTATGGAGGATGGTTTCAGTGACTTCCAGCTGTGCCAGCTGGAAGAAAATATCTCCAAAAAGGTGACAAAAAGCAGCCGACCACTTGAAGTGGTTGGCTAGCTACTTACAGTGGTCGGCCGACCACTGTAAGTGGTCTCCCAAGACAAAAACTGGTCGGCCATGGTGGGAGAGAGTCTAGAGCATGAAAACAATGCAGTGGTGTGGTGGCCGACCAGAAAAGATGGCCCAAAGACCAAGGAGACTAGTTGTCAGACCAGAAAATTGGCTAGTGGGAGGAAAAGTGGTCTCCAAGGGGAAATATTGGTCTCCCACCCTTGTACCACCTTCCAAACAAGGAAAACAAGGTTTGTACCAAAAACAAACCAAAATGGATGCAAGACAAAAGTTCGGAAGGCAAAGCGCGTAGCTGGAAGCCTCGAAAACTAGTCTACGGGCATCAAAGGTGGTCTACGACCACAAAAGTGGTCTTCCGGACCACAATGTCCCTCTAGGTAGAGGCAACAAGGTGTGGTTCAAAAACCAAGCCAAACGGAGAACGTTAAGCGGTCCCGAGACAAGGCGCACGGTCGAAGGCTCTGAAAATCGAAAACTGGTCTCCACACGCGAAAAGTGGTCTACGATCATGAAAAGTGGTCTATGACCACAAAGAGGTGGTCTACAAACCACTGCCTCCCTCCAGGGAAGAGAAACAGGGTTCGGTCCGTAAACCGAGCCAAAGCACAAAGAGTTCTGAGGTCCGGAGGCAAGACTCTCAGCCAAAACTCTGAAACCTCAGAACGTGCACTACATGCACAATCACCGAGCACTCAATCGATGACGTATGAGTCTTAAGGTTAGTCAAAAATGGGGTGTCTATAGGCTCACTCCCGCAAAAGTGCTCGGTGAACTAGTTATACCACACCATCGCCGGCCTGTGTAGAGGTGGGCGCCCTCCCAGCAGGTGGGTCCAAGCTGCCTCCCACTTGACTATGTCCATGTCGAAGGGGATCAGATCACCCCTTACTCTTAAGCCTGTGATCATGGCAAAGTCGTAGGAAGTCATTGTCATCTCCCCAGCAGAAGAAAGGTGGAAAGAGTTGGTGGTGTCCCACCACCTCTCCACCAGTGCTCCGAGAAGAGCCCAGCTCGCCAAGTGTCACAAGAGTTTAGTGTGGAATAGACCAAAGCTAGCCTCGTCGACGAGGTCATGGACCTCGGGAGAGAGCTCATAATACTAGTCCCTAGCTGTTACTACTCCATAACCTCTGTAAGAGCGAGAGTCCTCCTGTAGCAAAGAAATAGTGAATCAGATGAAAGACAGTGATAAAGAGCATTCGGATGCAAGGCAGTGTAAGAAATACAATCAAATGAAAGGCAAGAAAGCATGAAAATAAATTTTGTACCTTGATAGCGCCATAGGAAAGGTAGGAGTGAGGCTCTCTCAGCAAGATGTCCTCTGGCACGCCACCAGCAAAATCGTCAAAGCGCCTGATGCCTCCAAGTGGCAACATGTGTGTGCAAGGGCGATAAGTCATGGGATCAAATGGCCGTACCCTCAGTGGTAGTGGCTTGGGCTTGAGCTCTAGAGCAAACTCCCCCTCAAGTTCAGTTGCAATGCCCTCTACTTTTTCGTCGGCCTCGACAATCACCGGCTCCTCGACCTTGATATGGGGTAATAGTGGAGGTGGAACCTCAGGAGGAGCGCCATCATGTGGAATATCATCCGCTATTTGGAAAATGGGTGAAAAGTGGGTGAAAAATAAAGAAAAATGGAAAAAATAGGGAAAAATGGAAAAAAGTCAACCCTAAAAGAGAGAAAATGGGAGAAAAAGTCAAAACTTGGGAAAGTTCGCAAAACCCAAGAGAAACTCGAGGGAAACAAGCCCAAAGTGGTGAAAATGCAAAAAGATTGACGAAAACAAAATCTGATCAGTTCAAAATGTAGAGAATCAAAGAGGGTTTACGAAAAAAGTTTGTGTGGAGCGTTGAAAAATGTGTATAAAGCACAAATTTAGAAAGAGGAAGCACCTAGAAAAAGAGAGGGAGTGTTTTCGGTCTTGGGTGAGGAAGGAAATGAAGTATGGAGGTGTGTATATAAAGACCCATGTTGAAAAGACGAATCTGCCCTCTTTTTTCATTAGTGGCCGGCAACCCACTAATGGTAGCCGGCAGGCCACATTAGTGGCCGGCAGGTGGCTGGTGGTTTTCATTTGTGGCCCAGTACTGTTTGGTTCCTTCTTTGCCTTAGCAGTGTATGGGAGGTTCTCTTTTGGGTTTAGATTGGTTCTTGAGGAGTTCGCAATGGCGTTTTGGCACGGGAACATTCTCCATTTGCCAATATGAATAGGGTGTATCCTTTTTTAGCATGTTGCAAAGCCTCTGAGGGGTAAATCAAAGATTGTCACCGAATATCGTTTTTATTTGTTCTGTCAAATTACATATTTGTTCTCTTCTATTGCATAGAATGTGCGTTTTCTTATACACTTATGTTGCACGTGTGTCCTGCTTCGTGACTCATGCATAGAATATGCTCTTATTTCTTGCATAGAACATGCTTTCAATTAGCATCATGCGTAGATTGTCTATCTTGCATGGAATATATGTTCTCACTGTATTGATTTGTAATCTTGTTCACTTTTTGCATCTAGCGCACTTGTTCACTTTCTGCATCTATTACACACTTTAACAACATTGTGTTTGTTATGTAATCTCATTACCTTTTTTGAGTATCTCAGGACACGTGCAACACGACCCCAAGCGGTTTTTCTTCCTTTCTTATGATTTTGCGTGATTAGAGTATCTTAGAATGGCCAGCGTGAAAGCCTTGCGGCAGTTTTATCTCGGGACACGTGAAACGCGACCCTGAGTGGTTTTTATCCTCTTTTCATGACTTCAGCGTGATTAGAGTATCTTAGGATGTGTGAAATGCGACCCTGAGCTATTTTTCTTTTATCTCAGGACAAGTGAAATGCGACCCTGATCGATTTTCTCTTATCTCAGGATGCATGAAATCGACCTTGGCGGTTTATCTTGGGATGCGTAAATGTACCGAGCGATTTCTCTTATCTCGAGAAGCGTGAGACGTAATCTTGAGCTGTTTATCTCGGGACGTGTGAAATGCGACCCTGTGCGATTTTACTTTTATCTTATGATGCATGGAACGCAACTAGGAATGGCAACGGGGTGAGGCAGGGCTGGGATTACACTGCCCGTCCCCAATCCTCGATTGTGAAAATCTCCCCGGTCCCGATCCCTGACGGGGAACCTATCACCATCCCTACCCCCGTCCTCTAACGGGATTGGGTTTCCCCGACCCCGAAATTTTCCCGGCCCAAATCTGTTTTGTTCAACAACATCATCAACAACAACATTAACACCATAGATGTATATACACAAACAGATCTGTTTCAACAACAGATCTGTTTTTGTTCAAAAAAAAAAAAAAAAAATCTATTTCAATAACACAAGATCTGTATACATACATACACATAAAAAAAATTTGTTTCAATAACACACAAAAAAATCTGTATACATACATTATATATACACAAAATCTGTTTAAAAAAAAAACTGAGATCTGTGAATCGTGAACGGAGGTGATGGACGACGGAGGAGAGGAGGACGATCGATGACTGTGACTGCGACAATGAAGGAGGACAATGGATGACTGTGATGGAGACAATGGACGATGGACGACGGAGGAGGACGATCGGCGTCGCGGATAACCAAACCCTACACAGAGAGAAAGATAGATCAGCGTCGTGGCGTCTCTGAGGAGTGAGGAGGAGAGGTGTGATAGATCGGCGTCATAGCGTCGCTAAGGAGTGAGGATGAGAGGTGCGAGAGAGAGAGAGACAGAGAGACAGAGAGAGACAGAGAGGAAGATAGATGAGTGAGATAGGCTGAGGTTTGGCAAACCCTACACACATATATTATATATATATAGGGGCAAAATAGTAATTTTACATCAGGGCAAACAGGGCAGGGGTTGGGGCTGAAACATGTATCCCAGTCCCCAGCCCGAATATCATCGGGGATTTAATTTTGAATACCACCCTCGGCCATTCGGGGGTATTTTTCTTGGAATAACCACTCAATTCGGGATTGGAGGATCGGGTCCCCGTCGGGCCGGGTTCCGATTGCCATGTCTAAATGCGACCCTATTTCTCTCATCTTTTCACGGTTTTGGCATGGTTAGAGTGTGCATTTAGTTTTTCCCACATGTAACCTATTTTAATTTAAGCTGGAGGCACCTTCATATGTTGCTATCTTGTTATTGCTTATTGCATCATCTTGCATGATCATGAGTTTTCAAATAGCCGGCTTCATGAAGTGTGTGAGTCCAACTTTCAAAGTTTTTTTTTTTTTTTTTTTTTTTTTTTTTTTTGCATATCATTTGCATCTTGCCCTAGAATTACACTAGTTTGATTTCTTACAAAAGGATACATAGGCAACTTGTGAGCTCAACCATTTTAATTTATGCCTTGATTGTTCACCCAAGTCTTACAGCCTTGTCAAAATGGGTCGTCTTCGGGCTTTGACATTCACTCATGTCATGCCATGACTTCGAGTTCTGTCAAAGAGGGGCAACTGTAGACACCCCATTTTTGACCGCCCTTACGACTTGGGCACCCAATGATGAATGTGTATGCATGTCAAATGCTCGAAGTCCTCAGCAGAATGCCTCAGCTTTGAGCATCAAAACCCTGTGAACCTCTTGCCTTTTTTGTGGACCAAAATAGCAGTTTTTCAAGCCTAAACATCCTGGGACCTATAGACCCACTATTGTGGACTGCTGGCCAGTGATATGGCCTACCGTCCACTATTAGTGGGTTGCTGGACACTTGTGTGTTTTTTTAGATATTTTTGCTAGCTGTGCCAGCTGTTTCCACAGGAGCATGCACCGGTCTATACGTGTCTGTATGGATATTTCTGAGGAGGTCTCATGTTTTTCTATATATAGAAGACCTCTTCTCTTGCTTTCAAGGTTAGAAAAATTTGAAGAAAAAATTCTCTCTCACTCTCTCTCTCTCTCTCTCTTGCAAGTTCTTCACTCTTTGCCTACACACTATAAACCAAACCTTGTGGTATTTGTATTGAGGTGTTTTCGAGCTTGAATTTAGCTCTTGAGGGTGTGTAATTGTTGATTTGCAACTCAAAAAGGGTATCCCTCTTCAAGAGGTATAATTCTTGGCTTGTTTCCCTTCTTTATTTGCCATCTTTTCTACTATTTTTGGATTATTTTTACATTGAATTTTTGGGCTGAAACTTGTGGTTTAAGGTCATTTAAGGTAGAGGGGTTGATAAACCTTCTTTGAACCTTGTTTCTAAGGCCTTTGAGATTGTGTTTCCCACCTTCTCATTATCTTTTTTTTAATAGCTTTTTACCACTGATTCTTAATGGTTTTTTAGAGGCAAAAATCATGTTTTGAAATCCCAAAAATGGAGAAGTTAGCCTCCCCTCATTGTGCTTGCTTACTAGCTTAACTTGCTCCATGTTTTAGCTTATTGTTTTAGCAATTGTTAGCTTAATTCCAACACCTCTTTGGATTGTTTTAGCACAATTTTAGGACTATTTTTAATTGTTTATTACATTTGAGCTTTGTATAGCATGCTTGTAGTGTAATGGTTCTCATAGGCTTGGTGGTTTAGGCCTTAGCCACCAATCTATTTGAGTTGATAGTGTTTATTTATTGCTTTCCATACTTGTATTCATGTCCAATCAACTCTACAACCTCCCTCCTTTCTTGGCTTTTTCTTTGTTTTGAAAGTTGTTTCAAACTAGTTGTTTGTTTAAGCTTGAGATTGGGGTATCGTGTTTAATGGTTTAATCCCTTTGGGGGATCATTACCAAAGTGTAGCCCAACTTTGTTTGGAAGGTAAATAACCCTACAGTTCGGACTCCACTTGTGGTTCTGAATCTGATTTCACAAGTACAATGTGAAATAGTGAAAACACAAAAAGAGTCCAAATCTGGCAATTCTTTTTGGAAAATCAAAGTTTGAATCAAATGCCAAAATGGACTGCTTTGCCAGATTACAGAGTCACCACCTAGATATTTTTGAAAAATCTTTGAAACTCGAGACTCGTGCAAAGGCCATTAGTCCATCATCACGAAAGTGTCTCAGCTCGGGAACTTAGGTACGAGAAGGGAAGATCATGAATTGAGCACCCCACTCTCCCGATCAAAGATCGGCGTCTACTAATCATGATGTGATTTTTATCCACATTATATGTTCTTGTTCTGATTATTGGGCTATATTACTATGTGATGTGCGCACACAAGGTATAGACTAATTTGCAAAAGTTGGAATATTTTGATTTCATGTTCGTTTTGAAAATTGTTTTGTGAATTTGCCACTTGAAAAACAAGGTGGGCTAAAATGGGCATTAATCAAACTATCCCAATTCAAGCAACTAGCTTTCACCCACAGGCATTCAAACAGTTATATCATTTAAACAATTAGCCTCATGGTGGATATGCTTGGACACGGTAACACAAACATTCAATGCAAGATGCTAAAACACAAAATCACTCACCTAGTACTCCGAGCTAAAACAAAGAAAAATTATTAAAAAAATATGCATGTTCCTAATTAAATGCAATATGACTAATGCAACGCACACATTATGTATTTTTATAGGCTCGGCTATGAACATGTCATATGATTCCATTCAAGACATACGAGAGAGCACGTATTCAAGTAAATGAATTTGAACATTGATATCGAATTAGCATGATGAGTCGAACCTTATATGCATGCAAGACAAATGGATGCAAAACATAAGAATGCTAATGAAACATGATGCCTTATACTAACCATCGTAAGCAAATAAATAAAAGGGAGAAAGACGTGGGGTTGGAAGACATACACATTATTACAACATTTGATCCCTCACGCAGGAGAGTGTGAATCAATGTCCGAAAGTTTGAATTAAACTAATTATTACAAAATTGAACCAAATGAATAGAATAGGCTAAGCTAATTAACTAGCTAACTATGCTATTACAACAAGGATAACCAAGCTAAAAAAAACTAGTTATCTAAGCTAATTAATTACAACAATTACAAATAAATAAAATAATAATTACAATGAACAACATTAAATTAAATTAATTACAATAATCATAACGTGAGTAAGGATGCGCAAGAATTGCATGCATTCACATGCACAATGTTCAAGAACAACCCTATTTGCCCCAAGCTTGCTCTGTTTCACCTCAGCCACCACCCTCAGTTTTCTGCAAAAATACATTACTGACCAAACTTTAAGGGCCAGTTGGCCCTTAATGAAGCCTGGTCGGGCATAGAGAAGGCCGGTCGTGCCTTAGTTTTGTGAAAAACTTTGTTTTGTGTTCTGAAGTGAAAACAGTACAGACAGAGTTGTTCAAGCTCTGTTTGTCCCTTTCTTTCCTTCTTTGTCATGGAAAGGCCTCGATAGAAGGCTAGAATTGTTTTCAAAACCATCAATGGGCAAATTGATTACTTGATGATTCCGGATACAATTTTGAACAAAAATCAGTGAAATGCAATGGATATGACCACTCCTCCCTGTTTATCATGGAATGAACTAAAAAAAGGAAGTAGAGACGCTTCAAGAATTATCAAAATGCCATAAATTAGCATATGATCACTCTTGACTTGATAAACTTGGCATAACAGCCGGACAAGCCCACGCAATATGACTCATTTTCTTTAAGTGTCTTTGCTGCTTTTAAACTAATTCTTTTAGTCATTTCCATTATTTAGTCCATTTGTCCTAAGTGATGATTAAGTCCCCTAACAGGAGAGAAGCATCAAATGGGAAGTAATTCTCAGCATGAAAGAAAGATTACGCCGTTGACAATGAATCTCCGTAGAGATTAAGCCATTAAGCATAAATCTCTAGTTCATATGTTGAATAACCATCAACCGTTTGAAACAACTCTTAAATGGGAGAAAGTAGTGGCAAGTTAATTGTTAAAATTAGGTTATTATCATAGAAATTAAACAAAGAAAAGCTAAGAACAACATGATGCAAGCTATATACAAAGACCAATGCTACACCAAATGAAGTAATCAAAGCTTGAACCAATTAACTAGAATAAGACAGACCTAAAACAGTCTAAAATAAGCCCAAAACAATGGCTGAAAATGTAAGTAAAGAGCTCAAAAGCTAAGCAAAAGCAAAGACACTAAAGCTATGTAAACAAAAGGACAAGGAGGGATGGCCAACCCCTCCAATTTCAAGACTTTAAATCATGTTTTTGGCCTCAGTTTAACCCTGAAAATCAATTCAAAAACCAAAGAAAAAGAGTGTAAAAGAACCAAGGGTTGAGCTACAAAAATAGGTGCAAGTGAGGGTGTTAACCTTACCATCTTTAGTAGCTTGTCCAAACCCAAGTTCCAACTCTTAGAATAGGTGTAAAACAGTCCAAGGACACAAGAAATAAGTAGAAATGAAGAAATCAAAAGCAAGAACAAAAGTTACAAGCTTATACCTCTCAAAATGGAGTAAGCTTTGGTTGATGGTCAAACTCACTCTTGACACACTCCCAAGCTTGAATTATGCTTCTCAAGGGTCAAACAAGGCTTTAAGATAATGAGTCAAGGTTGTGTATGGTGCATATAGATGATGCAAGGTTGGTAGGTCAACTCAAAGGTAGCTTGCAATGGAAGAAAGAGGAAGAATGAGCTCTCTCTACGTGTATAGGCTCTTTTTTAATTGTGTAACCCCCCAAACAGAGGTATATGGTCATATTTATAGAATTTGAGCACAAAAGGTGATAAATATCTTCAAAAAAGAACAGCTGGCGGGCTCCCTACCAGAATAGTATTTATCGCTATCGAAGCCCAGCTAGCCCTCATTGAGGCACGGCCGGGCCTCAATGACTTCCCCTATTTTTCTGTTGCAGCCTCAACAAAGGATGGCACAAGGTGTGAAAATGGATTTCTTGGGTGTAATCATTGGAAATAGGGAAGGTTTGAGGTTGTTTCGAAACTTAAACAAGACTCATTTGTTGAGACCTCGAATCACGCATACTACCACTTTCATCATCGAGTGTACCGAGCAAAGCGCTCGAGCCTTGTAGGCGGTCAAAAATAGGGTGTCTATAGTTGCCCCTCTTTGACAGAGTTCGATGTCATAAAGTGACGGGAGTGAATGTGAAAGCCCAGAGACGACCCATTTGACAAGGCCCAAGGTTCGGGCAAGAAATCAAGACATAAACACAAAAATAAACTCGGAGCAAAATGCAACAACGAAATGCAGCAAATAACTTATGATCATGCAATGAAGAACTTATGATCATGTAATGAAACATAATGTAAATGAAGCAATGGAACAATGGTACAATCTAGACAAGAAAGCAACGTTCGAAAGATGATGCAAAACAAAACAAAATAAACCACACCGTGTTTCACACAGAACAAAGTGAATAAATAGGCACGCTTCGTGTGAAAAGCACAAATGGGAAGGGCGACATAACCATCGAGCACACCCGAGGTCTCAACCAAAATCCTAACACGTCTCATAGGATAGAAGAAAGGGTGGTGTGAATAAATAGGCGCACCTGATGTTTTTAACTGGGGGTACAATCCTAACGCGTCGCATGAGAGAGGAGGAAAGGTGGTGTCAACACCAGGCGTACCCGATGTTTTAAACCAAAGGTACAATCCTAATGCGTCACATGCGAGAGGATGAAAGGCAGTATGAACACCGGGCACACCTGAATGTTTTTAACTGGAGGTACAATTCTAACGCGTCACACGCGAGAGGAGGAAAGGTTGGTGTGAACACCGGGGGCACCCGAATGTTTTTAACCGGAGGTACAATCCTAACACATCACACGCGAGAGAAGGAAAGGTTGGTGTGAACACCGGGCGCACTCGAATGTTTTTAACCGGAGGTACAATCCTAATACGTCACACGCGAGAGAAGGAAAGGTTGGTGTGAACACCGGGCGCACCCGAATGTTTTTAATCAGAGGTACAATCCTAACGCGTCACACGCGAGAAGAGGAAAGGTGGTGTGAACACTGGACGCGCAGGAATGTTTTTAACCAAGGTATAATCCTAACGCGTCACATGTGAGAGGAGGAAAAGTGGTGTGAATACCGGGCGCACCCGAATCTTTTTAACTGGAGGTACAATCTTAACGCGTCACACGCGAGAGGAGGAAAGGTGGTGTGAACGTCGGGCGCACCCGAATGTTTTTAACCAGAGATACAATCCTAACGCGTCACACGCGAGAGGAGGAAAGATGGTGTGAACACCCAGCGCACTCGAATTTTTTTAACCAGAGGTACAATCCTAACGTGTCACACGCGAGAGAAGAAAAGGTTGGAATTGATAAAGAACAAGTGAATCGCATAAGTAGGAATAAAAAACACGGATTCTACACAAAGATACGTAAAATCAAAACAATGCCAATGTGTAAGAACAATGGGCTCAACGCACCGTGTTTCAGTCTGGTTGTAAAATGGATAATGATTTTAATGTGGCACGTATGATTTAATCTGGAACTCCTCTATATGAACTGTACATACAATACCAGGCACTTCTCTAACACTCTCTGAATGAACCGTACATACAATATCGGGCACTTCTCCGACACTCTTTGAATGAACCATACATACAATATCGTTCGGTTCATTTGGTTACAACATAACGGAACGAACTACGATTCAAGCAAAATAACAAAAAAGTTTAAAACAAACAAGCTTAAACAAATTAGATCAAGAATCAAATAAATGCGTTATCCATTTTCAACTCACCTTATATCTTCTTTTGTCTTTTGTTTATTTTCACTTTTCCTCAATTTTTCTTCCCTTTTCTTTTTTGTGCTCTTCTTCTTTTTGTTTCCTCTCTTTTTTTTGGGTGTGTTTTTATCACTTCCTAATACTAGAAATAAAATAAAGCAATGAAATAAAGGTTGAACTAGGTTTTTCATTGCGAGCCGGCCGGGCCTCAGCAAAACATGGCCGGGCTTCAATAGCAGCAGGGGCAGATTCGGTCTTTTCTTAAGATTCACTTGTTTAAAACAAAACAAAACCCTATTTCCTCACTTCCTCACCTTTGAAACTTCCTTATTTCCCTCTCTACACACACTCTCTCTCTAGATTTCCCCTTTTACTTGCGTTTCCCAACAAACCGCACCACTTTTTCATTGAAAGCCTTTCTCTTCTCTACATTTTGAATCGATTAGATATCAATTTGGTCAAATTTTCGAGTTTCTCATTATTTTGCTTTGTTTCTCATGAGTTTTCTTGGGTTTTTGAGGACTCACTTTCATTTTTTTCATTTTCTCCTCTCATTTTCTCTTTCCTAGGGTTTAAACCCTCACATTTTCTCATTTTCTCTTTATTTCCTCCACTTTTCTCCATGGCTAGCAGTGAAGTTCCCATTTTGGACCCCACTATTAGCATCGGGGCCGCCTTAGGTGCGGAAATGGAGGTTGAAGATCCCCCCACATTGCTTCCTCTTAGCAGCAGGCCATTCGATGCGGCCACTTATCAGCTACGTGCACACGTTCCATCTCCAGATGGGATTTTGAGATTCGAGGGCCTCATTCCTGGGATAGACGAGGAGGTCTTGCTGCAAGAGCCTACGGAGCACTTGTCTGCTGATGCCTCCACAGTAAACCATTTTCCTTTGTTTTTGTACTCTTTGAATTTCACTTGAACTTGAATTTTCACAAGTAGATCACCAATTAATACCATATATATTCCCCATGGACAGGTGGTGGCTAGGAGGATTAGTGGCTACAGATCCATATCTGGTCCCCTGCACTGGTACGAGAGACTACTCACAGAGGTCCGCACATCGGTTGACACAGTTGGTTTCGGGCCCTTCTACTTAGGGCTCATACAAATAAGGGCCAAGTCATTTTTATACGGAGCTTTGGTCAAGATATGATGGGACAACCACCGATTCATTCCATTTCTTGTCAATCGGGCAGATGACCCTGACTCTGTACGATTTTTTGATGCTCACCGGCCTACGAGTTGGAGTTGGCGGTCTAAGCCCATATGATCTAGACATGATGCAGTTGAGAGCCACATAGCGTCAGCTTCTTGGAGCGATCCTGGACATTACCCATCATGGGATGGTGAGGTATAGCTAGTTCTTTGAGTACTTCTCCGACTTTCAGCCCACCACTCCAAATAAGGTTGCCCAGTAGACCCGCGACTTCCTTATATATCTCATCGGTACTACTCTGTTTGTGAATAGGGAAAATACCATGGGGTTATATCTTCTAGGGGCACTGGTGGAACTTCCTCAAGTGGCAAAGTACGATTAGGGTGGCGCTGGTGTGGCTACCCTATACTGCTATATGAGCTCTGTCTCCCGCCGCAAGGCAGATTCATTCGGAGGCTATTGGAGGGTTTGGGAGGTACGTCTCACAGTTATCCTTTCTATGTATTCTGTTCATTCTACATCTTCTGCTCATTTGCTTTGCCTTTCATTTTCTGCTTATTTGTTTCATCCATATTTCTGTTTGCAGCTCTAGGTTTACACATACTTCACCTTCTTGGCTTCGGTCCTGATGAGGCTGATTAAGTTGTTAGTACCCCGCTCCTGGTACTACAACTCTCGATTTGAGCGGCGTCGCCGCGTAGACCAAGATTTCCCCTACTTCCGACATTTCTTTGACACGATCACTGCGGACTAGGTAACAAAATACCTCCCTTTAACTGTTATATACTGTAAGCAGACTGTACTGTTTCCCACACTACACTGTAATTCTCATCTTGTTACTTTTATAACACACTGCCATTCTCATACTGCACTGATTTCTCATACTGCTCTGATTTCTCATACTGCTATGATTTCTGACATCTAACATCTGCTTCCACAGGTTGACTGGCATCCTTGGGTAGGCATTCCTCAAATATCGAGGATGACCTATGTCGCTGCATGGCATGCCTTTACGATGAGGATTTTGTTCAAGGGCCCCTTTTGCCGAGCTTACTACCTGGGGGAGAGGTTCATCTGCCAGACACGAGGCATCACTATCCCCGACATTCCACATCCCCCTCTTCCAGTCATGAGGGTAGTCAATGAGCTGCAGGACAGTCCTCAGATCGACCTCTTGATGTTAGGCGAGGATGGCGATCATTATCATGAGCCTGGTGACTTCAATACCTTCTTACACACCTGGGTGATGACGTCTCTTACCCCAAGTGTGGCTCGAGTTGTCTTACCGGAAAGTCGGTTCTTTATTCTTCTTCTTCTTTGATGCGCTTGCTGGAGGTGCCCGTGCCGTTGCTCCCATTCTTGGATTTCCTGTGATCCCCACTGAGATCATGTACATGCATCCGGATAAAGTGATCGAGCAGATCCCACGTAAGCACATCGAGGAGAGGGATCGTAGGCTAGTGTTTGCTCCTAGAGTCGAGCATGTGCACATTCCTTTATGCTAGTCTATACTGCACTTTAGCTTGTTTTTTACCATTTCTATTCATTGTTCTCTTGTATGTCTATCCATCTTTTCTCAGATTCTGTTCTTTTTGCAGATACCCTGGCGTATGGTAATGACCTCCTTCATACGATCGACCGACTGCTCCTTATGGTATAGAGGAGGCAGACTGTTTTAGTCACCCATGGAATTGAGGTACATTCTATCTTCGGTTTACTGTTGTTGCCATACTATACACTTTGTTAATTCATTATGATATCTTTCCTATTTTCAGCTTGAGTCGGTGCCAGTAGTGCCTGCAGGACCTTCCGTAGCAAGTAGACAAAGATAGGACTGAGGGAGGGGCTGATCGGGGGAGAGGTTGGGTGAGGCAATGCTCACCTTTCGAGGAGTCTTTTGACGGGTCCACGACCCCCAAGGACAAGGGAGAGGAGGCTGACTTGTAGTCGAGTAGTCCCAGTGACGACAGTGATGCACCTCCTCCGCAAACGAGGAAGAAGAGGGCGAGGATGGGCTATTGATGAGGATGACGATTTTGTTTTTGTTAGTTTTTTGTTGCTTTTTGTTATGCAGTTAAAGACTAGCTCCGGATAGACCTTTTGTTTTACTTTGAAAGATTTTATTTCGTTTTGTTACCCTATAAAACAATGACTGGGATTGGACCTGCTAGTTTATAAAAGACAAGTTTTTGTTGAATGATCTCTTTGCACAATGTGATGAATGGCGTAACCCTTGCATTGTAACCTTTAGAACTGTGAATGCTTGTTCTTGAATTGTTCCATGAATCGGATAATGAACTGTAGATGCACCTTAGGGCTTCATGCTACTACAGTTTGGACTCAATGTCATGGTTCTTAATCTGATCTCACAATGTGCGATGTGAGATTGATAAATCACCAAAGAGTACAAATCCGGCAAATCGTTTTGGAAAACTGATTTTTAAGAAAGAAATGCCAAACATGGACTGCTTTGCCAGATACAGAGTCGCCACCTAAATATTTTATTTTAGAGGAATTTAGGAAACCCTGACTTGTGCCTAAGGCCACGTGTCCGTCATCACCAAAGTTGCCTCGGCTCGGGAACTTGGGTATGATTGGGGAAGGTCATCTATGAGCACCCCCGTTCACCCGATCAAAGATCGGCCTGTAGTAAACATGATATCTTATTTTTGAAAACACATGCGTTCTTATTCCGGTTATTAGCTAGAATTACTATGTGATGCGTACAACACACAAGTATAGACTAGATCGCCTAATTCGTTTGTTTGGAAATGGTTTGAAGTTTGCTACTCGCAAGTAGGCTAAAACACGGATTTCGATGAATCGTTCCAATTCAAGTAATCCAACCTTCACCCACAGGCATTCAGATAGTTATATCATATAAGCAATTAGCCTCATGGCAAGCATGCTGTCATGGCAAAACTCACATTCATGCAAGATGCTAAAGCATAAACACTCACATTGTACTCCGAGCCAAAACAAGAAACTAGTTAGAAATCATGCATGATCCTAGTTCATGTTGAGATGGTTAGTGCAACACATGCAAAATGCAACTAGAAATAGGCTCGGCTATTCTAAAATGGCATGTGAGATATGACAACTCGATACAGGTATTCAAGTAATAATTGAAATACAATACTATTAGTATGATGCGCGGAGCCTGGTGCATGCAATACAAATGAATGGATGCAAACATGCATAGCATAAGGATGCAAATTGAAATATGACCTAGAACTGACCATTGTAAGCGGTTAAGTAAAAGGGAGAAAGAAATGGGGTTGGAAGACATGCATCACACATACGCACGCTTATTACACAATTGCACCCTCTCGACGGAGGGACCGAAAGAATAATGCAAATCAATCTAATTAACTAACTAACAAGCTAATTGATTAATTACACAACCAAATTGAAATAAATAACTATTCTAAGTTATTCAAACACTGAAATGGCCTCGAGATGAGGGATGGATGCATGCTTGGACGGCTTCGCCCGGAAATCCATCGCCATGCTTCATGTTGCCTCTGTTTGCACTGCTCTGTACCTTTGAAAATTGTACCAACTTCTATGACACTTCTGAACCACCTTGTGGGCATGCTGAGAGGTCATCGACCAAGAGATGATGCCATCGGCCATGGGAAATTGGTCATCGACCAAATATAAGGATCTCGGCCAAATTCTGTTAGCCAATCGGCACTGAATATAGCCGATCGGCCATCTCTTCCTGCTGAATGCTTCTTTTGCTGCAACAGAGGACGAACAGAGCATGGCAATACTTTTGCAAGACAATGTTTGCACAATCACACCCCTTTTGAGACTCAAAGGAGTGTAGTTCTCGACCCTCAGACCACTAATCACGCATTTCAATGCATGATGGCCAAAGGAGCAAAGTGTGCAATTTAATATCAAATGAAATGCACAAAACACATAAGGGGCCGCAACCTCTATCATGCTTGATCAAGAGGCAAGAGAATGCACACACAATGCAATGCAACCTAAGCATGCAAGCAAGCTAATGCAACATGAGCATGCAAGCAAGCGATATGCAACCTAAGCATGCAAACATGCATGCATACAATGTAATAGGCATGCAACAACAATACCGATAAGAAACATGCAACAACATGTAATCTAACAAGTATGCAAGATGGATGAGCATGCAACAACATGTCAATTAGCAGGCATGCAACAAGCATGTAAGCATAATATAATAGAACTACCATGCGACAACATGCGAGGTAAACATGCAACAACATGCGAAAGGATGGACTTAAATTAAAGTGGACAGCTCTTAAACATGCCCAAATTAGTGGCCGAAATGCTATGGAAATGAAGACAAAGGTACATACAAACATGCATGCCAATTAGCCTATCACCTAAGCATAGGAGAGAAACTTTCAAGAACACTTAAAAGGGGACAAAGCATGCAAGTATGACAATACCACAAGCTCTGAAATGATGCTAGGCATGATGCCAAATCACACAAACAAGCCAAACAAGGTATACAAGAAAGCCTAAAACTTAAGGCTAGCCAAGGAGCTTAAACCATGGCTATGCAAAACATGAAGCAAATGGCAAGTATAATCCAAAACAGTCCTAGATCATGTCAAAATGAGCCTAAAACATGCAAGAACCAATGCCAAAATAAGCTAGAATAAAGGGCCAAAAGCATGAGGCATGCAAGGCTACAAAAGAGGTGTTACACTACACCTATCAAAACCAAACATGGCATGACTTAAGCAATGAAAAACAGAGTTATGGAATGGTAAAATAAGACCAAAAACCATTTAGATGACATCCCAAAGACCTAAACATGATGGCATACACAATGACCCATTCATGAGGCATAAAACATCAACTCTTTAAAGCATTAAAGGAGTGACAAGTGTAAGTGTTTGAGCATGAAACATGGACTGAAATAGTATAACCAATGATGCCAAATCGTTGAAATGGTCCAAGTAAAGCATGCTAGTGATTTGGACACTTAAGGCTAACAAGCTAGAGTGCCTTAGGGCTATACAAAGCATGGCATATATGATCTAAACAACATGAAATAGAGCTGGAGCATGGTAAAACATGACTAAAAGCTTCATGGAGTTGAGCCAAAATCATGCTAGAAACATGGCTTAAAGCATGATGCATGTTAAGGAAAATGAAAGGATTACAAGACAAGTACATGGTGCATGCAAGAAGCCATTAAACCAACCTTAGACAGAGGTAAAACATGGCAAAATAATACCAAATACTTACTGAAATGAAGCTAAAACAAGCTAAGCAAACATGCTACCAATATAAGCCATTTATACTAGCATTCAAGACAATAAGGAGAGGGGATGACCCTCTCCTATTTAGGACTCCAAAACCACCTTCCCACCACTGAAAATCCTCTGGATTTTATTGGTAGGAAGGTCATGCAAAGCCAAGAACAAGGGCCAAAAGGGATGGCCTAAAACAAGGCCTAACAAGGCCTAAGAGAGGGGAAACAACCCCAACCCAAAAAGTGATCTTAAACAAAGATCTAAAGCATCAAAAATTAGAACTTATTGTAGTTTAGAGTTAAGCTTAAAACAATAAGCAAGAAGGTCTAAAAGCTTAAGCAAGAAAGGGGTATTAAAAGCAAGAATGCTCACCCTTGAAGAACACTCCCAAGAACAAGGGCTCCAGCAACTTTTCCAAGCTTAAACCACTCCAAGAACTCTGAAACTAATTCTCTAGGATCTCAGCAACCAAAGGATGGTGTATTGCTAGGTGTTTGTGTGCAATAGTGTGAACAAAACACCCTTTTGAGCACAAATACACACACAAATATGTAAAGAGAGGGAAATATAGAGATAGATAGATATATATCTTCTATCTCAGATTTTTGGAACCCTTGAGAAGGGAGGAGGGCCTCCCCTCTTATAGAAATCCAAATTCAAAGCTTCTAGGAGAAGCTAAGCAAAGGGGCAAATCCCTTCATACACGTGATGGAGAGGGTGAATTGTGCATGCTAGCTGTGACAGCTGGCATAAAATATCTGCATAAACCAGATGAATAGAGTTTAGCCAGAAAACATGGCCTATCGACCAACATAAGTGCCGGCCGACCAAATAATGTGTCGATCGAACAACACAGTTGGCCGATGGAAAGAAAACAAGGCCGATGGCCTCAAGCCTTGGCCGATGGGTTGAGGGGATGGCAAAACAAGCCACACTCTTCCCTCAAAAGCAAAAACACAAGTGCTTGGTCCACAACCAAGCACAAAACAGACAAGTTGAGAGATCTTGAGGCAAGGCACGCGGCCGAGACCTCCGGGAACTTAAAACGAACACGAACATAGATGATCATCGAGTGTTCAAACGATGACGTCCAAGTCTTGAGGACGGTCAAAAATGGGGTGTCTACAATAACCGGTCAAAATGTAAAATATAACTCGATAACAGAAAAATGAAATGAAAATAACTCGAAAATGCTAAAAAAACACTTGGTATAAACAAAACAAAACTTAAAACAAAGTTGTGGTGCATCCAGACAGAAACCAGCTTTTTCTACAATTGCACTGGTTTGAGTCATCATCAAGACCCGGCCGAGCCTAACTATGCATGGCCGGGCTTCACTGAGGCACAGTTGGGCCTTAATGTGAGGTCGGTCAATACTACCCAGCTGTTATGCACTGCTCGTGTTCATCTTCTATAAATGGTGCTTCCCAACTGTTTTTCTTGTGCAACAAAAAATCTTTGATATTTTGCTCTCAAGAGAGAGGCATAATGCAACAATAAGGTTTGACATTGGATAGCCACTTTGGATGGCGTAGAAAAGGTGAATTTTCACGATTTTGACCTAAATGCCCTTTTTCTTCTAAGCCACACTTCCCTTTGCTTCCATTCCAACATGCCGCTATTTGATGTTGAAACCCGGTCACACATGTGTTTCAATTCGGGTCAGAAGAGATGTATTCGACATTCGAAGAATTTCGAGCTTTAATAGAGTCTTAGCGCGACGAAGAAATCATACCAAAGCCCCATTTTGGACATGCCCAAGCTTTGGGACGAATGTGTGGGTTAACATCATATAAGGCGCGATCCTTTGCTCATGATGGGAGCTAGATATCCCTGATTTAATTCATCGATTTTCTGCTTTTGGAGACAGGAGTGACCTTCATTGGCGTGGCCGCCAGCAACATGCTTTCTATTTATGCTTTCTTGCACAATTCCTCCTTGCCCCTAGTTTTGGTGGAGCTAGTATCCGATTAATTGAAGTGGCCCAACACTTGAGAGAGGGCAAGAGCTGCATAGGTTTAGCATTAACCGAAACTTTGATGGGTTTAGATGTTTTCCGTCAGGGAGAGACTACTCACTTTATAGGAAGCCAACTACTTCTCCAGGTATTGTTTTCCACCCTTCTAATTTATGATTCTTACATCGCTCATCACTCATTCTCTATTTTTGTTTTTTGTTTTTTTTTTTCCCTCAAAACCTTTTCCGTACTTTTCCCTCATCATAAACCTCGTTATTCTTTAATCTTTCTTATTTTTCATCCCTCCCCAGGTATAGTTGATAGATAAACTGTAGGTAGTTGGCCCTTGCCCCAAATACTCGGCTAACGCTTACTTCTTTCGCCAACGGCTAATAGATTTCCCTTTAGAGGGTTTATGGTGTGATTAGATGTGCAGTCGGTCCGCAGTTGATATATCTTGGCCTTGCCCCTGGTTTAATTTAGCCGAGATGAGCTACAGCATGTCCTGACAGTCAGGTGTAGAGTTAATTGGCCTTACACATTGCGTGTTCTATTTTCCTCTCCGGTTCTGATGCTAGTTTGGGCATGATCAGATATGTCTAGATGAGGGAGTGGAATACACAGCTTCACTTTCGGTTAATGCCTCGCATCTACCCTAATATCTCACGGCTTGGAGGACAAGAGAGATTCTGGCCCTTGCCATTAGTTTCAGTTACACCCTATCTGAGGAGTGTTTGGCTTGGCTTGAAGAGGAGGCCGAGATTGGGCTGTCTTTGGCGTAGAATCACCTGACTTAGCTGTGTCCCTAGTTTTACTGCTTTGATATTTTCTTTTCAAGTTTAAGATGTAAAAGTACCTTTGATCTGAATCAAAGAGGGAGAATGTACTTACGTTGAAATCAATAAAATTGAAGTCGTGAGTACTAAAAATTTTCCTTTCGGTCCCAAAAATGGTCCAAGTCATAAAAGGGTAAAATTTTGAACAAAATCAACTTTTATTAAAACTTTCCAAAACAATTTTCGAAAGCGATCACCACTTGATACGCATAAAATCAATTCTTAAGATGTACAATCCTGAATCAAAAGAAATCATAACTCCCCTTTGGCTGCGTATCATTACTGCTGTTCTGTACTCAACTTTTCTGCCCGAAATATGGAGCACAACCAAACTAATAGATGATGAACAAGGATAACTTTAGGATGAAGTTGCCTACAGGATCAAGTTGCCTATGTATCCCAAAAATTGGAATCAGGCCTTACGTAGTTCGGTTTAGGTTCACTCGAGTATTAAATCTCTCCTTTTACACTCTAACTTTTGCCAAAGCCGCCCTTTAGGATTTTCAACCTTGCGAGCTCAGTTTCTCTTTATTTCTAATTTTTCATGCTCTAACTTTTCCCTAGGTTGCCCTTTTGGGTTTTCGGCCTAGCGAGCCTCTCAAGGGTAATATTTCTTTAACTTGTCCATGTTGATTGGTTGTGAGAACTCCAGGCCATCTAAGTCCATAAGAATAACTGCCCCTCCTGACCAGATTGACTTGATGATGTAAGGACTAGTCCAGTTGGGTCTGAACTTGCTCCAAGGGTCGTGAATGGGAGCTAGGTTGTCTTTTAGCACCATGTCCTTTTCCTTGAGATTCCAGGACTTAACTTTCTTGTTAAAAGCCCTAGCATTCCGGCATTGGTAACCCTGGACATGATACAATGCCCTTAGTCTTCTTTCATCAAACAACATCAATTCCTCAAATCTGCTTTGTTGCCAATCTATCTCTGCTATTTGACATTCAGTCATAACTCGTAGCGAGGGCACTTCAATTTTGATTGGCAAGACAACTTTCATCCTGTAAATGAGAGAATAAGGGATTGCCCCTATAGATGTTTGGATTGAGGTTATGTAACCCCAAAAGGCAAACGGCAATTTCTCCAGCCAGTCCTTATAGGTTTCCACCATCTTCTGCAAAATTCTCTTGATATTTTTGTTGGCAACCTCAACGGCTCCATTGGTCTGCGGCCTATAGGTTGACCACTTATGGAAAGCCACATTATATTTTTTGAGCAAATCTATCACTTCTTTCTTGAAATGCGACCCATTATCAGAGATAATCTCATTTGGAACTCCATACCGGCAGATGATATTGTTCTTGATGAACTTAGCCACATCTTGTTGCTTTCAATCTGAGTAAGGCGGGCTTCTACCCATTTAAGTGAAGTAGTCGATTGCTACCGAGAATGAACTCACGGTTTGACCCCTTTGGGGTAACTGCACTAATAACATCTATCCCCTAAAATAGAGAATGGCCATGGTGAATTCATGTTATAGAGATTTGACAGCGGAATGTTTATGCGATTGGCATGGATCTGGCATTTGTGGCATCGCCGAACGAAACCAATACAATCTTCTTTCATGGTTGACTTGTAGTGGCCTTGTCTAAGGATTTTTCGGGCGAGCATCACACCGTTCATGTGGGCTCTGCACTCTCCTCTATGAATGGCCTCCATAAGATGCTTTGATTCCTTTTTCTCAATGCATAGCTTATGCATTCCTAGATGGCCTCTTTTGTATAACTTGCCTCCATAGATAATAAATTAAACAACCAGACGCTGTATTCCCCTTTTGTCCTTGGCATTTGCTCCTAGTGGATACATCTCTATTTCTAGGAAATTTCAAATATTGTAATACCAGGGGTTCTTGTCTGAAGCCTCATCTATCGCGGCAATAGTTTCATAGGCCGGTGTGTACATCTGTTCAATAATGATTGGACGCATCCTTACTCCCAATGGAATGTCTACCATAGAAGATAGAGTTGCTAGTGCATCAGCAAATCGGTTCTCTCTTAGCAGATAGGTAAACGTCAACTTTTCAAACCTCAGGATTAGCATGTCCAAGACCTGATGGTAAACTTTCATTTTGTTCTCTTTAACCTGCTAATCTCTGTTGGCATAAGAGACAACCAAATTTGAATCCTCGATGACGTCCAACCTTTTTGCCTCTAGTTTCAAGGTGGCTTCTAAACCAGCGATGCACGCCTCATACTCTACTTTGTTATTGGATACTTTGAACTGGAGTTTGAAGGCTAAGGGTATATGGGAGTCATCAGGTGCTATTAGCAACACACCGATCCCATAACCGTATTGATTGGATGTTTCGTTAAAGTACATTGTCCACATTCTCTCTTCTATTTGCAGAATATCTTCATCTGGGAAAAGGTACTCCACTACTTCATCCCCTTCTATTGGGTGATCTGCCAGAAATTCCATTACAGCTCTCCCTTTAACAAACTTACGTGTAACATATGTAAAAGCAAATTCGGAGAGAAAAAGCAACCAACGGGTTAGCCTACCCATAAGCGCTGGTTTCTCAAAGAGATATTTGATGGGATCTAATCTCGAAACCAGGATTACCGAGTGAGCTAACAAGTAGTGTCTCAACTTCCGAGTAGCCCATACCAAAGCTAGACAAGATTTCTCAAGGGGAGTGTAACGTGTCTCGTAATCCAGCATTTTCTTACTCAAGTAGTAAATGGCTTTCTCCACTTTGGCCCCGACTCTTGTGATAACATCACCTCATAGTTGAGTTTGTCATTGACAGGTACAAGATCAGTGGTTTTCCCAATTCTGACGGTGATAACACAGGCGGATTTTGCAGGTACTACTTGAACTGATAGCGATCGTCCCACTAGAACTTCTTTTCTTTCTTCAGGAGACCAAATAGTGGTTCACAAGTCAAGGTTAGTTTGAAATAAATTGCCTTATGAATTACACTTTACCCAAAAAGCCGGGCACCTCCTTTTTAGTCATTGGTGGTGGCATTTCTAAGATGGCCTTGATTTTGGATGGCTCTACCTCAATTCCTCTCTGTGTGATCAAGAATCCCAACATTTTTCCCGTTGTTACACTGAAGGTGTATTTTTGCAGGTTCAACCTCAATCTATACTCTTTGATCCGCTGAAAGAACTTCTCCAAGGCAGTGTAGTGGCCTTCTTGATCTTTGGACTTGACAATCATATTAGCCACATACACCACAACCTCTTTATGGATCGTGTCGTGCAGAATGGTAGTTGTAGCCCTCTGATAAGTGGCCCTAGCATTCTTCAACCCAAACGGCATGACACGGTAACAATAGGTGCCCCATGAAATGGTGAAAGCGGTCTTCTCCCTATCGTCGGGTGCCATCAAGATCTAGTTATACCTGAAATACCCATCCATGAACGAGAGTAATGTATGGCCCGCAGTGAAGTCTACCAACTCGTCAATATGCGGCAGGGGAAAATGATCCTTTGGACTAGCCTTATTCAGATCCCTGAAGTCGACACAAACTCTGATTATGCCATCCTTCTTCAAAACTAGAACAATATTGGCCAACCATGTTGGATACTCGGATATAAGCAAGAACCTTGCTTCAATTTGTTTGGTAACTTCTTCATTAATCTTCAAAGCCCAATCTGGGCAAACTCTACGCAGCTTTTGCTTAACTGGTTGGGCCTCAGGGTCGAGAGGGATCCGGTGCTGTACAATCTCAGGATCGATTCTAGGCATGTCTTTGTAGAACCATGCGAAAACATCTTTGAGATTTTTTAATAAAGTGATTAAACGCTTGCGTTCCTCCGAAGACAGCGTGGTCCTAATCTAGACCAAGTGAGGATCTTCTTCACTACCAACGTTAATTGATATGATTTCATCTGTACAGGGCTTAACACGCCTCTCTTCCTCATAATTAACCAAAATTTTCAAAACCTGAGGAATTTCTTCCTTTTCGTTTATGTCAAAATTTTGAAAATTAAGATCAATACAACAAACCAAAGGCACAGAGAAGTAGGCAACATTCACAGTATTCCCATTCAAAAAATCTGGATCTTCGGTTATAGTGGACTCAAAGGAAAAGCTAAAAGATGACCTGGACAAGACTTTGGCATCCGTGTTACCACTCCTAGAAGTACCAAACTCAGAGGAACTCGAATCTAACCCTAGCTCCATAGACTTAGTGGAATCAAATTCGGACTCATTATCCAATTCAAAACTGTCGATGACGCCTTGCTCAAACTTCTAGACCAGGCATGGAGCCTTAGAAGCATCCACGATTAAATTCGAGAAATCCGCTATTGGGGTACCCTTGATCATTGAGATAGTAAAACTATCCCCCAAGTTGGCAGTCTCAGCTC
Organism: Camellia lanceoleosa; assembly: GCA_025200525.1. Lineage (NCBI taxonomy): Eukaryota > Viridiplantae > Streptophyta > Magnoliopsida > Ericales > Theaceae > Camellia > Camellia lanceoleosa. The sequence goes on from CM045772.1 coordinate 45,746,599, forward strand.
CCACAGTGGAACTAATCAATAAGTCAGCCAATGCTTTTCCCAACAGCTCCTCTTTTTCAATGCCTAGGTTTGCAGTTCTTCCTTGATTCGTATCAGTGCTTAGGTTTGCCTGTTCATCCTCCTCTTTTAGTAACTAGTGCCCGAAAAAGATCTCGAACCCCGAATACCTGGTCTTTGTTTCCCAGTCATACCAGGGCTCTGGGAATCCACAGAATGGGAAATCTTCCCCTTGGTAGACAAAGCGTCCATTCAGGGTTCCCCGTATAGGTTTGTGGACTAACTCATACTACTTCCTAGTCATCTTTTCCTTCGGCCTCTCTCTTAACTCCTGCCCTTTCCTTTGCTAATCTGTAGCAGCAGGTTTGTATCCTAACTCGAAAGCATGGAAGTTATGACTCAACTTCTTAGAAATAGTACCTCTCTGTCTACTATTTCGGCCTAGTCCTAACTCAGATATATACCCCTATTTGTTCGTCATGTCTATGAATTGCGCACTCACATAATCTCAATCGCCCTCTGCCATGATGGTTTGGACCAATCGAGCTTCTGCAAGAGAGAAAATGAAAAGAAACACATCCTCTTCCCCTTGTATGATTTCCAATAATGGTGCAGTGGTTCCTTGAGGATGGATCGCAGAGTTACCGTACACAGTGGCAATCCCACCTTTGAAGGGGTACTTTACTAACTGATGGACCGTTGATGACACCGCCTTGATCTGATGTAGCCAAGGCCTTCCCAGTAGTAGGTTGAATGTGGCCAAAACATCCATGACATGGAATTCTACCTTATGTTCAAATGGGCCAATTAGGATATTGCTTTTGAATGTTCCCATGACATCCCAGCTTGTATTGTCATAGGCCTAGATAGCTTGGGTCGTGGGTGTAAAATTAATCGGCCTCAAACCGATGGCATAGGCAGTTCTCACTGGGCACTCATTGATCGCCAACCCGGTATCTACTAACACCACTAGAATCCACTTTTTTTGACTTTCCAAGGTTACATACAAAGGCCTGTTGTGGTTGGCACCCTCGGAAGGCAATTCTTTATCCGTAAAGGATATCACTGGCATAACGCCCCAGGAGGTGACCAGTGACACCAATTGGTCAGCGGTGTTGTCAATGGGCAATTTGGTTCGGTTCATTGCTTCAAGCAGGGCTTGTCTATGTTCTCGAGATGCCATTATCAGTCCCCAGATGGATATGTCGGCCTAAATCTTCTTGAGCTGTTGCAAGACCATATTCTCCTCCACATCCTTCTCTTTTGCTTTCTCAACCTCCTTTCCAAAGGTCTTTGGCTGGTCTAACGTTGCGGGTTTGAAGTACTGACCGCTCCGGGTCATATGATTGATCTCATCTGTATACCAAGTGTCATATCGGGTATCAGCTTTCCAACCTTTGTCGGTGTATACATAACTTAAGTTGCTGTCTTCCCACCACTCTCCCGAAGTCGTGACCGGACTGGCACCATGTTCTATCTGAAGCATATTAACATGACGTGCCCCATCATCATGCCATTCTTCTTCCACCATAGCTCGGGTTTCAACATCTTGGTACTTTCTGAGTTTCCTCAACATCCACTTCCAGTCCTTGAGATCCCATTATGTTTTCTTAGTGTTTTGAACACTGCTGGTTGTGGACTTAACTTTTTCTTTCCCTTTTCCTTTGCCTTGTTCCAGAGTTATCTTCGCTTGGATTTCCACTATCCTTTTCTTTTGAAACTGTTCCAGTGCCTGTTCCTTCTCAGTAAGAGGATCAGCCTCAGCCTTACCCTTAACAGTAATTTTCTCTTTTTCCCTGGTCTCTCTTGTTTGTTCATTCATATCAGACTCTTCCTCACTTAACCACCCATTGCTAGTTTCTGGCTGGCTCGGGTCCCACCATCCCATCTGTACATAGCTTGTATCTTCTTCTTCGAAGAAGTAAAGATCCTCCAAATCCTATTCTAATTCTGCTAGATCCTCCTCTAGGTTTACTAAGTCATACAGGCCTTGCTCGGGCCACTCATTCTGATTCTATGCCATTTGGTCTTCCCCGATAACATTAATGTTGAGAAAATTTAGCAGTATAACCACTGGCTTTGGCTGATCGATGGCCACAATGTATAAGCTGGGATCATACTCTTCTGCAAGCGAGACCCCATTTTCCACGACACGGGTATCAGGCGACCATTTCTTCAGTGCATTCTTTTCTTTCTCAATTTCTACTACCTCAGGTTTGGATTGGGTTTGCGATGTTAGATCCGTCATGTACATGTCTAATGCTTTTTGGAATAACCACCTCCGATTTCGGTAAGTGGGATGAGGTAATGTATGTGCTAAGGTTGAAGGTGGATGGGAGTGTATGGATGTGGTTAATGTTTTTGGGTTAGGGGACTTGGTTGTGTGTAAGAAGTGGATTGTTTGTTACGTTTGGTTTTGCAGGTGGGGCGATGACTTTGTTGTCGATGAGATCCTGAATCTCATGACATAGGAAATGATGCATACGTGGGATGGCCATATTGTTGGTGGAAGATACAGTACTAGGTAGGGTCATGTTTGGGTGGCAATGGGTCTGGAAGTGGACAAGCATTGAGAGGCTTGAGATGCCCCTTTCGTATCAATAACTTGAGGGCTTGAGTTAGGCTCATATGGAGGGGAGTAAAAACTCTTCAATTTCGGGGTGGACCGGTATTTTGTGAAGATTGTGAGGTTGTGGTAGTAGCAAAGGGATCGGCCATCTTGGCCGTTGAAACCATAGTACTGACATCCGCAGGTCATGGAATAGTGCTATTGCTAGCATTGGTACTCCAAGAGAACAGCCTTCTTACAGGTTCACTTGTTCTATGGATGATACCCTTTTTGAATGCACTCTCAATCTGGACCCCCAGCTCATGTAAGGAAGCAAATGTGGACAACAAGGCCACTATCATTCTCTGCAACATGTCTGGCTCGAGGCTTTGGATCACTAGTCAGACTTATTCTCTTTTAGTGGGCCTATTTGTCATTCGGGGTTGCTTTGGACCTCCACCGGGAACAAAATCGATAAATGATTCTTTAGGATTTTGGGTTGTAGCCTCCAGCTCACTAATGGTTACTTCTATCTGGATGTTATACGAGTACTGATTGACAAATGCTTGAGACAGCTCCTCTCAATTTCGTTTTGTAAAATCCTCCTATTTAGCGTACCAGATGGCCGCCACATTAGACAAGGTCCTTCCAAACAATGAAAGCTTCTATGCTTGAGACAAACCCATGGACCTCGATACATCCGAAAATAATCAAACATGTACGATTAGATCCCCACTTTCATCAAATCTGTCGATGTGGGGGCATCTTAAATTTCTTCAGTAATCTGACTGAAGCCTCAGTGTACCCATCTTCGATATTTGGAATAGAGTTGAAGCCCTGAGATTTCTTTAATGCTTTCTCCAATTTGGCAATCTTGACCAAGGCTGGATCAATTTCATTAATATCGAAAGGAAAAATCCCTAGAGGAGGTTGAACCGGAGGACGATAAGCTGGAGTTGGGGGAAACATGTCCTAGAGATCTAGGACTGGTAGATTTTCTGCTGGTGGGGGGACATTTGGGTTTGGTTGAAGCGATGAGATCGGGTGCATAGTTGACACTGATGCCCCAGATATACGCCTTAGATCGACAATGACTTCATCTTGTGCAGCCATCCTCTGGTTTACAGTATCCACAGTTCTTTGGACGACAATCATCATAGCAGTGAATTCCTCTGCGTTTGGTGTTGTGTTCTGTGCCATTGCTAATCCAGGTGAACTAGATGTTGTTGAATTGATCGATTGAGAACGGGTAAGTGTTCGTGGAATGCTTTGTACTGAATCTCTTGATTATACATCCTTCTCTGTCGAGTGGTGGAGAAGCAGAGACTAGCATGGGCTCATCACCAACAAGGTCTTGAGCTTTGTATAGCCTACCGAAATGAGTCCACACAACTTAGGGAATATTGGGTCTTTCTAAAGCTATGATAGTAAACTACCTAGCAAAAAAGACAGAAAAAAGAAAGAAAAACAAAATCAAAATCGGATAGCACTTCGGCCCCAATCATCAACAATCAAGACACATAGCTGAATTGTAATCCCCACTGAACTCTGTTTTCAAACCTTATTGATATGAACCATCTTGTACAGTTGTAGACTCGACTTTCTTCGCACACCCCCCTTTCGGAGAAGGCGCGAATTGGTCTCCTACAGTTCGGACTCCTGTCACGGTTTTGAATCTAATCTCACAAAGTGCAATGTAAGACTGATAAATCACCAAAGAGTCCAATCTGGCAAATCATTTTGGAAAATCAAATTTTGAATCAAACAATGCCAGACTGGACTGTTTTGCTAGATTACAGAGTCGCCACCTAAATCTTTTATTTTGGAAAATTTAGGAAACCCTGACTCGTGCCAAAGGCCACATGTCCGTCATCACCAAAGTTGTCTCGGCTAGGAAACTTGGGTACGAGAGGGGAAGGTCATAACATAAGCACCTCTGCTCGCTCGATCAAAAGATCGGCCTTTACTAAGCATGATATGTTGTTTTATAAACCTCGTGTGTTCTTATTTCGATTATTAGTTAACTTACTATGTGACGCACATAGCATACAAGTATAGACTCAATCACGAGAATTGGAACAAAATAACTCATGTTTGCTTTTTGAAAATGGTTTGAAAGTGCTACTTGCAAGTAGGCTAAAGCGCGGATTTGCCACCCTCAAGTGGGCTTTAAAACACGATTTTGCCACTTCGCAAAGTGGGCTTAAAACTCACAATTATTGAGTTGTTCCAATTCAAGCAATCAAGCCTTCATCCAAAGGCATTCATGTAGTTTATCAATTGAGCAAATAGCCTCATGGTAAGCATGCTATCATGGCAACACTCACACTCATGCAAGTATGCTAAAGCGTAAAACTTATAGAGTACTCCAAGCCAAAACAGAAAACTAGTTAGAAACAATGCATGATCCTAACTACGTAAGATGTCTAATGCAACACATGTAAAATGCAATTAAATAGGCTCGGCTATCTAAGATGGCATATGAATGCAACAATTTGATAACGTGCTTTGAAACACGTATTCAAGTAGGTATTGAAATACAATGCAGTTTGAATGACGCACCGAGCCCGGTGCATGCAAAACAAATGAATGATGCAAACATGCAAGCATAAGGTATGCTAATTGAAACATGCCCTAATCTAACCACCGAAAGCGGATAAATAAAAGGGAGAATGACGTGGGGTTGGAAGACATGCACACACACATGCACGCTTATTACAACATTGTGCCCTCTCAAAGGAGGGTCTGAATGAGCAAGCTAAGCTAATCTAAGCTAAGCTAAGCTAATTAATCTAATTAAATTAATTAGACTAATTATTACAAAACAATCGAATAACTAGTAAACTACTTACTAATTATTACAACATAACAAAGAAATAGCTAAACTAAGTTACTTAATTATTACAACACTTTAATCAATTAGCAACCTAATTAATTAAAACAATTAAGTAATCATGCACGATATTTAAATTAGGCTGCCTCAGCTTTGCCTTGGGAATTAGAAGATGCATGCATTCGGTTGCCGCCTCGAAACACCTTCCGGTTTGTTCTTGAAAGGCTCTGTTTGTAGGGTGTCTCCAAGAACTCTCTACTGAACCTTACTAAGTCCTTTGTTGGGAGTGCACCCGGTGGGTTCTTGGCCATGAGAAGCTCTTCGCCATCTACCAAGGATGTGCACTACCGGCCAAGGATGAAGCAGTCTTGGGCCATCGGTGAGGCACTCGACTTGGTGTCTTCGCATCACCATTCTATGAGCTCAAACCAAAGGAAAAGGGAGGGTCTACCAAGGGTATGTGTGTACTATGCCACCCCTTATCATCTCAAAACATCAAAGGAGAGGTACTATTGGATCCAAAACCATCAATCAAGCATTCACAATGCATGATGGCCAAGGATCAACAGTACACTTTCAATAAATGCAAGACAAACAAGACTCTAGGACCATTACCTTATCATGGATAATCAAAGGCAATGGAGACAGAGGAGATTGGCTCATTTTTATCACTTTGAGTATGAAATGGGTCAATCTACCTAGTGTTCAATATAACGTCCGACTGAATACAATGCAATGCAAACAACATGCTTAGCTTGGCATGTTTTACTTGATTCAATTCTTGTTTACACATTTTAAGTTACCAAACCATTCTTTAATTAATTTGTCCAATGTGAAAGTCCTCTAATGAGAGAGAGGTCAATCAAAAGATGACTTAAGACATGAGAGAGACCATGCCTTTCATTATGAGGAACCCTCAAAAGAGGGTTAAAGCCATTTAAGCACAAGCCTCAATCCCAAGCTTAAACACAACTTTAAGACCAACTATCCCTCAAAACAAATATAAGAATGAAGAAATGAGGGAGCTGGCAGAATTTCAGTGCTGAAATGGCATGAAACACAAGACACTAACATGCAAACAACTCATATACAACATGTTAGATGACTTAAGCATTAGAGCTAGTGAAGAGCTTTACACTAGAACCATGCAACATCAAACTCAAATGGCCAAACCAGCCCTAGACAGAGCTTAAACATGCCAAAACAATGGCCAAAATAAGCTAAAATGGTAGCATGAAAAGCAAGAAAAACATGCTCATGTATTGGCTCATAAACAAGGCATAAAGCACACTGCTCAAAAGTAATGAAAGAGTGGAATATGTGAGAGTGTGACAAGGCTACAAGCACTGAAATCACATGCTAAATGATGATATATCTTGCAAACATCACAAGCAAAGCATGCTAAGGGCCTCAAAATACAAAGGTAGGGAAGCATGATTACACTATAGCTATACAAAGCAAGTCTCAAGGACCAAGACCACTCAAAACAGAGTTTAATCATGTTAAAGCAAGGCCAAAAACGTGCCGGAGTAGAGCCAATACATGCTAGAATAATAGGTTAAAACATCAAGTGTGTTAAGCTAGTAAGCATGATTGCACTACAAGTGTAAGAAGCAAGCAAGAGGTGACTCAACCAGCCAAAAATAGAGTTATAACAGGTCAAAAAAGTCATAAAAACATGTTGTGGTCAAGCCACCAAAAGGTTGAAATACATGCACATATGTTAAGCCATCAACACATGCAAACAAGATACAGGGAGGGAAGGCCACCCCCTCCTATTTTGGACCTCAAAACCAAGTTTCTACCACTGAAAAACCTATGAGTTTCAGTGGTAGAAAGGCCAGACAAAGGGTGTTCCAAAAGCTTAGAAAGATGGCTCAAAAGGCTTTACAAGCCAAAGAGCCAAGGGAGGGAACAACCCCCTAACCACACAAGGCTTAAACCAATATTTTAAGACCTTAAAAATAGAACTTTTTAGAGGCTAAAACCAGCTTTAAAGTAGCACACAAAGGTGGCAAAGCAATGAACTAAAACAAAGCTTAAATGAAGGAAATTCTTAACCTTAAAACACAGCAAGAAAACAACCAAACTTCTGAGCCAAAACCACTCCAAGGAGCTCAACAAGGCCTCCAAGAACCCCAACTTCTAGTGCAAATGCGTAGAGAAAACACACTTTCAAGCCTAAAATATAGAGAGAGAGGATTCTAGAGAGAGAGAGAGAAATCTTGCTCAGCTCAAACTTTGTAACCCTTTGCATACATATAGATGAGCTCCATATATAGGAGATACTAGAAGCCTTCAAATAAATCCAGCCATCCACGTGCATGCAAATGAGCTTATCTGTGCAAACAGCTGTCAAAATATCTGTAAAAATATATACTGATGCATTGGTGGCTGGTCGACCATCAGTGGTGGCCGGCAGGGCCTCATTGATGGCCGGTAAGGCCTATCAATGGCTGGCAGGGCAAAGCCCATGGCCAGCAGCCCTCAATGATGGCCGGCAGGCCATTAAGAACATCACTAAGCAAAGACCAACACATGGTCCAAATATGAGGCAGAATGGAAACAGGGTTTGGAAAGATCAAACCTGAAGCATTCCGTCATGAAAGTCGAGTACTCGACGAGCAATCAAACTTATTCTTTGGATGTACCACAAGAACATCCAAGTCTTGAGGGCGGTCAAAAATGGGGTGTCCTAGCAGTCTCACTATAAAAGCATGCATCAAGTAAAAGAACCAAAACACCCCTATAAGGGGTAGGGTTCTTATCTAGATTTTGGCATGATCTAAGTGCACTATTTCACACAATGTGTTTCATAACATCCTACACATGGGTGGCACCCTCCCTAATTTGGAATAGTTACTATAGTTTCACTATATGTAACTAGGTCGAATAATTGAAAAAGGGTACCTTGGCAAGATTACCTAATATACCTCTCACACCTAACATCGAGAAGTAAAAGGTGGATCAAGCGTTACAGCGGTGATCCAGATCCAAGGGTTGTGTTTCCAACATGGCAGAGCCATAATCGGTCAGCCTTTTGGCAAGCCTTTTAGGCAAGCCTCCGACAAAACGTCTAGGAATAGCAGATGGAAAACACAGTGACTTACCGTAACCATGCAAATGCTATGCAAAAAATATATAAATGTAGATAAAAATTCACATCATGAGTTTCAAGTCAAGTTCTCTATTTCCCCAGCAGAGTTGCCAGAAACTGTAGCCCGACTTTCTGCGCTCTTTTCGGAAGGTGAATAGCCCTACAGTTTAGACTCCACTTATGGTTTTGAATCTGATTTCACAAGTGCAATATGAAATAGTGAAAACACAAAAAGAGTCCAAATCCAGCAATTCTTTTTGAAAAATCAAAGTTTGAATCAAATGCCAAAAATGGACTGCTTTGCCAGATTATAGAGTCGTCACCTAAATATTTTTGAAAAATTTAAGAAATCCGAGACTCATGCCAAAGGCCATTAGTCCGTCATCACCAAAGTGTCTCGGCTCGGGAGCTTAGGTATGAGAGGAAAGGTCATGAATTGAGCACCTTACTTACCCGATCAAAGATCAACCTCTACTAATCATGATGTGATTTTTATCCACATTATATGTTCTTGTTCTGATTATTAGGCTATATTACCATGTGATGTGCACACACAAGGTATAGACTAATTTGCAAAAGCTAGAATATTTTGATTTCATGTTTGTTTTGAAAATTGTTTTGTGAATTTGCCAGTTGAAAAACAAGGTGGGCTAAAATGAGCATTAATCAAACTATCCCAATTCAAGCAACTAGCCTTCACCCACAGGCATTTAAATAGTTATATCATTTAAGTAATTAGCCTCATGGTGGACATGCTTGGACACGGTAACACAAACATTCGATGCAAGATGCTAAAACATAAAATCACTCACCTAGTACTCCGAGTTAAAACAAAGCAAAATTATTAAAAAAATATGCATGTTCCTAATTAAATGCAATATGACTAATGCAACACACACACATTATGTATTTTTATAGGCTCAACTATGAACATGGCATATGATTCCACTCAAGACATGCGAGAGAGCACGTATTCAAGTAAATGAATTTGAACATTGATATTGAGTTAGCATGATGAGTTGAACCTTATATGCATGCAAGACAAATGGATGCGAAACAAAAGAATGCTAATCAAACGTGATGCCTTATACTAACCATCGTAAGCAAATAAATAAAAGGGAAAAAGACGTGGGGTTGGAAGACATACACATTATTACAACATTTGATCCCTCAAGCAGGAGGGTGCGAATCAATGTCCAAAAGTCCGAATAAAACTAATTATTACAAAACTGAACCAAATGAATAGAATAGGCTAAGGTAATTAACTAGCTAACTATGCTATTACAACAAGGATAACCAAGCTAAAAAAAACTAGCTATCTAAGCTAATTAATTACAACAATTACGAATAAATAAAATAATAATTACAACAATTAGTGGTTAACGAGACTAATTATAATGAACAACATTAAATTAAATTAATTACAATGATCATAACGTGAACAAGGATGTTCAAGAACAGCCCTGTCTGCCCAAGCTTGCACTGTTTCACCTCAGCCAGCGCCCTATGTTTTTTGCAAAAATACACTGCTGACCAAACTTTGAGGGCCAGTTGGCCCTAATGAAGCCCAGCCGGGCATAGAGAAGGCTGGCCGTGCCTCAGTTTTGTGCAAAACTCTGTTTTGTGTTCTGAAGTGAAAATAGTGCAGATAGAGTTGTTCAAGCTCTGTTTGTCCCTTTCTTTCCTTCTCTGTCATGGAAAAGCCTCAAGAGAAGGCTAGAATTTTTTTCAAAACCATCAATGGGCAAATTGATTTCTTGATGATTCTGGATACAATTTTGAACAAAAATCAATGAAATGCAATGGATATGACCACTCCTCCCTCTTTATTATGGAATGAACTCAAAAAAAGGAAGTAGAGACGTTTCAAGAATCATCAAAACGCCATGAATTAGCGTATGATCACTCTTGACTCGATAAACTTGGCATAACGGCTAGCCAAGCCCAAGCAATATGACTCATTTTCTTTAAGTGTGTTGGTTGCTTTTAAACTAATTCTTTTAGTCATTTCCATTCTTTAGTCTATTTGTTCTAAGTGATGATTAATTCCTCTAAAAGGAGAGAAGCATCAAATGGGATGTAATTCTCAGCATGAAAGAGAGATTACACCATTGACAATGAATCTCCGTAGAGATTTAGCCATTAAGCGTAAATCTCTAGTTCATATGTTGAATAACTATCAATCGTTTGAAACAACTCTCAAATAGGAGAAAGTAGTGGCAAGTTAATTCTTAAAATTAGGTTATTATCATAGAAATTTAACAAAGAAAAGCTAAGAACAACATGATGCAAGCTATATACAAAGATCAATGCTACACCAAATGAACTAATCAAAGCTTGAACCAATTAAATAGAATAAGATAGACCTAAAACAGTCTAAAATAAGCCCAAAATAGTAGCTGAAAATGTAAGAAAAGAGCTCAAAAGCTAAGCAAAAGCAAAGACACTAAAGCTATGTAAACAAAAGAACAAGGAGGGATGGCTAACCCCTAATTTCAAGACTTCAAATCATGTTTAAGCCTCAATTCAACCACGAAAATCGGTTCAAAAACCAAAGAAAAAGAGTGTAAAAGAACCAAAGGTTGAGCTACAAAAATAGGTGCAAGTGAGGGTGTTAACCTTACCACCTTTGGTAGCTTGTCCAAACCAATTTCCAACTCTTCGATGGGTGTAAAATAGTTCAAGGACACAAGAAATAAGTAGAAATGAAGAAATCAAAAGCAAGAACAAAAGTTACAAGATTATACCTCTCAAAATAGAGTAAACTTTGGTTGATGATCAAACTCACTCTTGACACAGTCTCAAGCTGGAATTATGCTTCTCAAGGGTCAAACAAGGCTCTAAGATGATGAGTCAAGATTGTGTATGGTGTATATAGATGATGTAAGGTTGTTAGGTCAGCTCAAAGGTAGTTTGCATTGGAAAAAAGAGGAAAAATGAGCTCTCTCTATGTGTATAGGCTCTTACTTAATTGTTTAACCTCCAAAACAGAGGTATATGATCATATTTATAGAATTTGAGCACAAAAGGTGATAAATATCTTCAAAAAAGAATAGTTGGCGGGCTTCCAACTAGAACAATGTTTATTGCTATTGATGCCTGGTTGGCCCTCACTGAGGCACAACCGGGCCTCAATGACTTCCCGTATTTTTCTATTATAGCCTTAACAAAAGATGGTACAAGGTGTGAAAATGGATTTCTTGGGTGTAATCATTGGGAATAGGGAAGGTTTGGAGTTGTTTCAAAGCTTAAACAAGACTCCTTCGTTGAGACCTCGAATCACGCATAATATCACTTTTATCATCGAATGTATCGAGCAAAGCGCTCGAGCTTTGTAGACGGTCAAAAATGGGGTGTCTACACAATGGCATGACCCTTCTCTCATGCCTAAAACAACTCTTGGTTTGGTACTCCTTTCCATTAGAGGACTTAAAGCTCACTTTTAAGACTTAATGAATTAAGGAATGGATGGTAATTAAAATGAAATAATAGAATTGGGACTAAAAATGATGCAAGATAATAAAATCAACTTGGGTTCAATTGGGCGTTAATTGAACCTATTGAGTCTTGAGTCGTTTCATACTTGCTAATGACATAAACGGTTCTAGAGTCAATGTCAACCACTTCTCTTGATCAATCCATGATAGGGAGGGATTTTTGAGAGTTTGTGCATTTATTGAATTATGTCCCTTGATTTATAAGTCATCATGCAATGAAATTGCATTGATTGCTGATTTGCGAATCAAGCCTACCCTACCTTTGACCTATTTGATGATAAGAAGAGGCAGGGTGGACAAACATCCCAATACTCTGGTTTGTGCCCTGTTTGTTCTCTGTTGTTGCAAGAGAGAACCAAAATTAGTGGCCGAAAGGCCACTTTTGGTGGTTGGCCACTATACAGGTTTGAGCCACTTTTTTCGGCGGCGATTGCCCTTTTCAATGAGGCGAGCTGAGGTGAAAAATAGTGCTTTTTTTTCCAAGCTGTGATTGTGAGAGGCATTCGATGTAGTAAAGCGAGAAGCATTATCGGGTTAAAATCCACATCCATGCATGAGCCCTCCTTGATCCTTAGGATCAGAAGTATAGTGATGTTGTTATAATATTAGTGTTGTGCTTGAAGTAGTGGGTTTGTAATTAATTAGTTAGAATAGCTAGTTATTTGTGTTGTACTTATGTAATTAGCTAGAATAGTTAGTTGAATTTTGTTGTTGTAATAATTAGTTAATTAGCTAGTATAGTTAATTTACTTTATTCGATTTGTAATAGTTAGTAAATTAGTTAATTAGTTAATTAGCTAGTCCATTTGTTCGGACCCTCTTGTGCGAGGGCCAAACATGTAATAATGTGTATGTCTTCGAACCCCACGTCTTTCTCCCTTTTATTTACTTGCTTATGATGGGTAGTTTAGAACATCATGTTTCTTTTAGCATACTCCATGTTTGCATCCACTTGTCTTGCACGCATTAATGCTTGGTTCATCACTCTAACAATGCATTGTTGTCTAAATACTTCTTTGAAAAGGTGCTTAGACCGCATGCTATCAAATTGATTCACATGTCATAATTAGTAGCCGAGCCTATTAGTTGCATATCGCATGTGTTACAGTAGTCATGTTGCGTTAGTTAGGAGCATGCATGTTTTCTAACTCTTTTTTTTTTTTTTTTGGCTCACCTTGGAGTACTAGGTAAGCATTTTTGTGTTTTAGCATATTGCACGAATGTGATTGTTACCATGATTAGCGTGCTTGCCATGGGGCTAAATGCTTAATTGATATATCTACTTGAATGCCTATGGATGAAGGTTAATTGCTTGAATTGGAATAATTTGCGTAATGTTCATATGCGATCACTTTTTCAAGTGGTATATATTCGAAATAATTTTCAAAACAAACATGAGATCAAGTGTTCCAATTCTTGCAAATTAGTCTATACTTGTGTGCGCATCACAGTGAAATGTTAGCCTAATAACCAGAACAAGAGCATATAAAGTAAATAAAAGTCATATCATGATTAGTAGAGGCTGATCTTTGATCAGGCCAGCGGGAGTACTCAATTCATGACCTTCCGCTCTCGTACATAAGTTCCCGAGCCGAGACAATCTTGGTGATGACGGACACATGGCCTTTGGCATAGTCATGGGTTTCCTAAATTTCCTAAAATATTTAGGTGGCGACTACGTATCTGCAAAGTAGTCCATTTTGGCATTTTGATCCAAAATTGATTTTCAAAAGATTTGTCAGATTTAGAGTCTTTAGTGTTTATCTATTTCACATTGCACTTGAGAGATATCAGATTCAGAATCGTAGGAATCCGAACTGTAGGGCTAGTTGTCTTCCGAAATAAGCCGAAAAGTCCAGCTACAGACATTGATGTAACTTTTCTGATGACTCTGTACAATTTACAACCGCTGTTGAATTAACATCACTTTTACATTGTTTCTTGCACCATTTCAGGTCCTAGCAAAGGTCTATCTCCAACCTCAGCCCAACAAATCGGTGATCGAGATTTTCTAGCATATGACGCCTCGTAAGGTGCCATGCCAATTGTACCAACCCCATCACGTATAATGATTAGTACTTGATTAATTAAGAGGATTTGAGATTTAATTGCGATCATAATTTATGTGGGATTTATGAGAATTGTGGAATCTGACTCGTATGTGATTTGATTGAAGGTTTATTTTGGAATTAGAAATTAAGGGTCCAAATGGCTTAAGGAAGTAAAATTGAAAAGCTAATCAATTTAATTTTAATTACGGACCCATTTGGGAGTTTAATTAAATATTCGATTGAGTTTAGTGAAATTGAGATTAGATTAATTAGGTCCTAATTGAAGTTAATTAAATTATGAAGATTGAGGATTGTGATTATTGAATTAAATCTAATTTTGGTGTGCCCAATTTGAATATATAATTTAATTGGCGGAAACTTGGAGTCTTATCGAAATTGAAGACCTAAATGATTTAGAAACCAAAATTGAGGTTGGAGATAAGTTAGATTTATTATTTGGAGCCTTTTGGGAATCGATTAAAATTTAAGTTATGTAGATAAATTTAAATATAATTAATTAAGCTCTAATGAAATCAATTAGATTAATTAATTAAATTACGTGGGATTCACGATTAGTCATAATTAATTCAGCGATGTGCTAATTGAAATTTATTAAAATTAAGTGTTGTAATTAAATAAATCCTAATCATAAATTGAATATAAGATTAATAATATATATGGGTGTGCAAAGAAATTTAGGTGTGTGTGTGCATGTGATGTGGTGGATGTTTGAGACCATGTGCACAGGTGCAATGTGTTGTCAACAAGAGAAGTGCAAGTGTGCATTTGCTGGGGCAAAACCGTGGGCCTAAAAAAAAAAAAAAAAAAAAGTGAAAAAAATGAGAAAAGGAAAGTAATGTTCATCTGGGTCATTGAATTCAAGACATAGAGTTAAAGAGAGGAGAGAGTGCACTGCCGAAAGAGAGAAAGAGAGAGAGAGCTTGCCTCTTTGTTCTTATGGGATTTGAAGGAGATTCAAGATAGGAAAAGAGAGGATCACCAAGAATCTACCAAATTGAACATTAAGGGTAAGAATTTCAACCTTAATTTTTGTAGAGCTCATGTATTACACTTAAAATTAAGAGGAGTTTAAGATCAATTCCATGAAATTGTGAGGAAATGGGTTTGAACAAGGAAATAAAGCTAGGATCCATAGTTATGGAAATAAACATGGAAAATTGATTATTTTGGTTTGATGTTGAACATCTCACTTGAATTTGGGCCCTATTTCTACATGCATGTTGGAATTTTGATGTTTAGATTTAATTTATGTGTAAAAAGATTTATGAGATTAAATTTGGGTTAGGTATGAAGAAAAATTAATTAAATCTAAATTGGAATAATCAAGAAATAAATTATGGTTTACAATTTGACAATCTAGAGTTGGCTTAATTTTGAAATGGAATTAAGTTTATGAATAATGAAATTGATTTTGAAATTCACCCTTTGAGAATAATTTTAATTATCTTTGATGAATTTGAGCTCTAAAGTTTACATGCATCATTATTTTCCAAAAGTTTGGCACTTCAACTTCATGTAATTAGAAAGAAATTACCAACAAAATTAAGGTAAGTTTATGTTTATGGAGATTAGTCATTTTGAATTTGATTTTTATAACCTTGCATGGAATTAAATTCCATTGTTACATGCATGAAGGAATTCTATGAATATTGAGTCCATATTTTCATGTACCTTGGATTTTGAAGAAATTGGGTCTTGCATGTTTAATCAAATTAGGTTGAAAATATGAGTTATAATTCTTTAAATTTGTTATGTTTGAGTTTGATTTTGAGGATCATTCATAAATTAAGTTTTTGGTTAGAAATTGAGTTAAGTTGAATTTCTAAGAAATTGATTTGTGTAATTCATAATTAAGTTGATTTTGTTATTAATAATAAAATTGAACCTATTTGTATTGCATACATCATGGATTTTGAAGGATTTGGGTTAATTCAATCTCATATTTTGAAGAGAAAAAAATGAAATGTTTTATGAACATCAAATTTATGGAAAATTAGAATTAATCTAATGCTAGATAAAGTTTTGATTTTATAATTAGATTTTAATCCATACTTGTAATTTGAGATTAAACATATTTTGGGACATTTATGGTTATGAATTAAATTGAGGTTATAAATTAAGCTAAGTCCAAGATTATGGAAACTAGTTGAAAATTTTATAAGAAAATAAAACTAGTAATTTTGATGTCAATTTCATGCATGTGAATAATGTTCTAAGGAATTTCTGACTTAATAAAGAATAATAAGCTACTAATCAACATAGATTAGTTAGTTAAAGAATGAAACATTGATCAAGTGATAATTGTTTAATAAGCCAAGTAAAGGATCAATTTATTTGGAAAAGAAGGACTTAGTAATGAAAGAATATGTGAAATAAGAACCCGGTTTACTTAATTGAGAAAGAATAAATGTAGTAGAACTTCGGACCATAAAGACTAGAAAAGACAAGTTTAATCAAGGGAGTAATGTTGTATTTCACTGTGTATATGTTATATGTTTGTGTAGGTCACGTGCCATTATGCCGATTTATCGATATATCGATCATGCGATTTTCCTCTGCAACCCTTTGTGAGTAATAACTTTGTAAAGTTATGTTCAATGTTATGTATTTTCAATGTACTATGATACGAAATGATTGATTCTTGAAAAGCTATGATATGTTGGAAATGAATGAATGAATGTCGATTTTGAAAAGTATTTGTGGCACCCTTAGTCGATAAGGCCCTGCGGATACAATAGTGGCATAAGGCCCTACATGGGATATAATCTTAGTGGCATAAGGCCCTCGCATGGGATACAATCTGTGGCATAAGGCCCTGCATGGATACAATCTAGTATACTTAGCAGCAAGATATGGACCTTTGTGGTTGTTGGTACCAACTCTGTCTGTGGTCTTTGGACCTATCTGATCTGTTAGCTAAAGGGTGTACCACATATGATCTTATGCAAAATTTGAATATGAATATGAATATGAATATGAGCATGTATCTGAATCTGTTTCTGATTTGAAATCTGAAAATGCATAAGACTCTGTTTCTGATAAGATTATGTTTTGGATATAAACTCTGATTTCTAACTCTGTGATGGACATCATTCATTAAACCCTTTACTCTGTTATTATTCATTGGGCTTTAGCTTACTGTATTATTTATATATGTAGGTGATCAGGCACGTGACCAGGCTTAGAGGCATCTGTCTAGAATCTGTTCTGTCAGCCAACCTATGTGCCTCCCGTGGAGGTTTCGGATATGCTAAATGTTGTCGTTATGTGATGTAAAGTTTAAGTTCAGTTATGTTTTCTTACTTGGTTCTTCAAGTCATGTGTATATATGTAAATAAAAAGTTTAAAATTTTTCTGTCTCATATAAGTCTTTTGACTCAATGGACGTTGTATATTATTATTTGCTTCCGCTAGCCCCTAATATTTTGTTAATGTCTGAGGTAGTAGGTAATCCTTGGATTCTTGGCGATTCTGATATAAACCTATAAAGGCGAGGTTTGGGTCGTGACACCAATGCTTGAATAAATTTGTTATTATAAGCAAATTTAGCTAAAGGCAAATAG
Organism: Camellia lanceoleosa; assembly: GCA_025200525.1. Taxonomy (NCBI): domain Eukaryota; kingdom Viridiplantae; phylum Streptophyta; class Magnoliopsida; order Ericales; family Theaceae; genus Camellia; species Camellia lanceoleosa. The sequence continues at coordinate 45,764,206 of CM045772.1, forward strand.
GTTTCCCAATTCCTTGAAAAATCTAATACACATCATAACATATCCTCTAGAGTTTGTATTGTCCTTTCGGACTACCCATCGGTTTGTGGATAATCGCACTACTCAATCTAATTTAGTGCCCAATGCCTTTTTGCAAACTTTGCCAAAATCTTGATGTGAATTTCGAATCCCTATTAGGAACAAGCGCCTTGAGCCTTGCATGCAATCTCACAATTTCATTAATATAAATTATAGCCAACTTATCCGCATTATAAAATGTTTTGTGAGTAGAAATGAGCAAATTTAGTCAAACGGTCAACAATAACCCAAATTGAATCCATACCTTTATTAGAGCGAGGTAGTCAAACAATGAAATCCATAGTGATATGCTCCTATTTTCACTCCGGTATTGGTAGTGGTTGAAGCAATGCCGCGGGTCTTTGATGTTTGGCTTTGATTTGTTGGCATTGTAAACACTTATCCACAAACTTGGCAATTTCTTTCTTCATTACCGGCCACCACAATTTTTTGCTTCAAGTCTTGATACATTTTTGTGTTCCCCGGATTGATGGCTAAACTTTGAACTATGTGCTTCTTGCATAATTCACTTCTTCAACTCAACATCATTGGATACACATAGCCTTCCTTGGAATTTCAATACATCATTATCAAAAAATGAAACTCGGTCTCAGTTTGGATTCTCTTTCTTCAACAACTTTCTTCAAATACTTATCTTATGCTTTTTTTCTTTGATTTCTTCAAGTATTGCGGTTGTGCGAAATAAGCTAAAGTCCGCATTGTTCTTGCAAAACAACCTCAAATTCAAGTGTTTCCAATTCACGTAGCAATGTTCTTTGTCAGATGAGTAAACAAGCTAAGTTCCCAATTGATTTCCGGCCAAAGCGCGTGACAACGATAGTAGCTTTCACGGATGGTATAAGATTTGTAAGTCATAGTCTTTTATCGATTCTAGCCATCTCCGTTGTCTCATAGTCATACTTTAAACTTTTGTGATCTATATAAACTTTGCATATACTTCATACAAATAGTGGCGCAAGATTTTCAATGCAAAAACCACCATTGTAACTTCCAAATCGTGGGTAGAATAATTCTTTTAAATGCGTCTTAGTTATTAGAAACATATGCTATCACTTTGCCATTCTGCATCAATACACACCCCAAACCTTTATAAAAATACATCACTGAAAATAGTAAAACCATCCGTATCTGAGGGTAAGGTAAGAATCGATTCAGTTACAAGTTGAGCCTTCAATTCTTGAATGATGAACTCTCTCAGATCAGTCCATTCGAATGGTACTCCTTTTTGTGTCAACTAAGTAAGAGGCAAAGCAATTTTGGAGAAGTCTTTCACAAATCTGCGGTAATGTAACGCCAAACCAAGAAACTTGACCGATAATATTAGTTGGTCTAGGCCAATTTACAATTTGCCTTTATCTTTTGTGGGTCAGCTGAAATGCCATCTTTATTTATCACATGCCCCCAAAAACATAACACTAGAACTCACATTTTGTTAATTTTGCATAGAATTTCTTCTCCCTTAAGGTTTGCAAAACAATGCTCAAGTGATGTTCATGTTCCTCTTTACTTTTAAAATAAATCGGGGATATCATTTATAAAAACAACAACAAATTCATCTAGGAATGGCTTCAAAATTATGTTAATTAGATCCATAAATGCAGCTGGCTCATTAGTTACTCCGAAAGATAGCAAGAAATTCGTAATGTCCATACCTTGTTCGGAAAGTAGTCTTTTCTATGTCTTCAGCTTTGACTTTCAGTTGATGGTATCCGAATTGAAGCTTAATTTTGGAAAATACTTGGGCACCTTGCAATTGATTGAATAAGTCATCAATGCGAGGCAACGGATACTTATTCTTCACGGTCACCTTATTCAACTCACGGTAATCAATGCAAAGCCTTAATGAACTATCTTTCTTTTTCGCAAATAGGACTGGAGCGCCCCACGGTGAAGTGCTAAGTTTGATAAATTTCTTATGCATCAACTCTTGTAATTGAACCTTTAATTCTTTCAATTCAATAGTTGACATTCGGTACGCTGTTTTGGAAATCGGCTATATACTGAGTACTACCTCAATAGTAGACTTAATCTCCTATCAACCAAATTCCTTTCAAGTCATGCAGGAAAACATCTAGGAACTCACGACTATAGGAATACTATCTCCATTAGCTCTATCAACAGTTGGCACATTCAATATATAACACAAATATCCCATCTGACCTTTTCTAATCGATGCATGCTTTCACAAATGAAATTAAGTATGGGAGGTACAACTCAATTACTGTTAAATGTAAATTCCAGATCCAATTGTAGGAATATAACTTATTTGGTTACACAATCAATAGTGGCATGATATTTCGTTAACCACTCCATCCCAAAATTACGTCAAAATGATCAATATTGGAGACAACAAATCAACATATAAAATCACATCTCCATGACAATCTCATATGCACGATACATATATGCTCAAGTCATGGACCCCCCGATTGGTGAAGACACAGCTAATAGATAATTCCTGGGTTCTGGTGGTCTAGTTAATTTTCTCAAAAAAGCATGCGACAAAAATGAATACGTAGACCCCGAGTCAATCAAAATATAAGCATTTTGAGCACAAATAGGGAGTATACCTGACATTACTACCTCAGTATTTTGCATATCTCTTCGTACAATTGCAAAAATCCTTCTTTGCCTTAAAGTTTCTTTCCCTGTAGCTTTAGGATTTGATTTCGATTTAAAGGCTAATGCCATTGAACTTGCGAGAGATCTGTTGGTGCCTTAGGGTAAAGAAGGACAATCTTTGACCAAGTGGCCAATTTTTCCATACCTAAAGCATGCCTCAAAAATTTTGTAACAAACACCCTTATGTCTTCTTCCACATTCTGGACATGACAATGTAGAACTATTTCATGCGTTTGGAACTACTCGCCGACCACCGTATTCTATTTTTTATTACGTGAGTTGTTACGGCCCTTCTTGAATTTAAATCCTTGCCTTTTTACTCTTACAGTGGAGTCCTTTGGTGTCTTGGCTTGCTTTAAAGATGCAATATTTGCCTCAAACATAATAGCTCTATCAAGGACATCTATATACTTAGTCAATTTGAGAACATTGACCCGATCAAATGCTTCCATATTAAGTCCACTCTCAATTTTTTAGCTTTTTTATAATCAGAATCCACCATGTGTGGTGCATATCGGGCAAGCTCCATGAATTTGGCTTCATATTTAGCTACAGACAAGGTACTCTACTTCATTTGTTTTGTGTCATTTTGTTCTAGGTAACCGCTCAAGCGAAGGAAGTTGCTCTTGAGCAAGAATTATTGCTCGATATCTTGCCAATTCTGGTAGGACCACTTTCGGCGTCGAAGTTGCACTCAAGCGTGAATGTGAGCTCCCAATAGTTTCAACGTAACTCTACAAAACTTGGACTTGTCATTTTTGTGAGTGATAGAGTCATTGCTCGAGCGATCCCCTCGTAATTATGCCACCCACTTGAGTAGTCTGCACGATTCTACACTTTAAAAAGTACGATTCTAGATCATTCTCTCCACTTTTCTTTTCTCTCTTCTTTCTTCTTGTCTTAAGCCTAAAACCCTAAGTTTCCACTCCAAAATACTCCTCATTCTCTTAAGATCCAACCTAAATCTCTTGCAAAGGGTGAAGAAACGATTGAAGATCATCATCCTTACTGATTAGAATTTTGTTTGGTGAAGAGCTCATCTAGAAGCTTGGTTCTTGTGCTCATAACTTGAGGTAGGGTTACTTTTAACCTAGCATTTCTTTGATTTGAAGAAGTTTATATGGTATTGTGGGGGCCGAATATTGGGAGTCGTAGAGATTCGGTAGTCGAACATTGAAGAATCGAGTTAAAGTATTGACCATTGCCACGGAAACTCGGACATATCGACCTTATTCGGCTAGATAGCCGATTAAGCAAGGGGCCGAGTGAAGATCAGTTATTTACAAAATATGCCGAATAGTGGGATGGATTTGGAACTAATCCCGAGGCCTAAAGAAGAAAAGATATAAATAGAAGAGACATCAGCCAAAAAGAGGTATGTGATGTTTGTGGTGTTTAACTTAGAACACAAGTAATCTAGAACGAGAGACTGACTTGTCCGTCGGAGTGCTAATTCCGGCACCTCCAACCGGAGTGTTTACTTCCTTTCAGGTGACTATCGGTGGATCACAAGCGTCCCCTAGGATCAGAAGAGTATTTCCAAAAACCATATCCCCACAGGTATTGTTGTGATTTTGAAGATTGATTAAATGATTGAGTTGGATATAAACTTTGGATTTAACAAAAAGGGACATTCCACTCACTTGTTGTTAAAATGTCAAATAAATCTACACAAAAGAGGAGTATTGGTATTAAGAATTTATATATATATTGTAGACACCCCATTTTTGACCGACCTTAAGACTCAGACATCAGGTTGGCGCTCGGTGATGTTGCATATTGTCTTTCGTTCGAGAAGTCTCGAGTCACGTAGAGAGCCTGCCTCCGGACTTAACCCTCTTCAGCCTTGTCTCGGTTTGCAGACGGACTTCGATTTCTTTGTTTTTGTTCACGAGGAGAGGTCCGTAGACCATCTCTCGATGGCCGTGGGCTACATTTAAATGGCGTGAGGCCATTTTGCCATTAGGAGGCAGTTCCGGTTTTCGGAGCCGTCGGGCCGTGTGCCTTGGTTCGGGACTACCTAACCATCTCCGATTGCTTTGATTTTTGGCATGCATCTTATTTACTTCCTTTCGAGGGACACTGGGGTCTTAGATACCCACTTCGTGGCCAAACACCACTTCGATTAATTGTGGTTTTAGACTGAACCTCATGATTTGGCCCCGAGCATTCGTTTCATAGGTTTTGTTCATTTTGGCGGTTACCTCTGTTTTGTCATAACGAGGACAGGGTCTTAGATACCACTTTGTGGCCAAACACCACTTTCGGTGTTAACAATAGGTTTAAGACCCCGAACCTCATGGTTTGGCCCAGAGCATTCATTTTGCATCGGTTTTTGTTCATTTTTGGCAGGTACCTGTGTTTTATCATAAGGAAGGTCAGTGGGGGGTGGGATCCTAGCAATTGTCTCAAGAACTAGTTATGCTCTTCGGCCCCAGGGCAGATTTTCTCACTCAGGGCTAATGTTGAACACCCTAGGGCCATTTTCTTGGTGAAACCACATATTTGTGTGGTACACACATGGGAGGACCACTAAAAAATGGTGCTTGGCGATTAATTCTTCTTTTCATTTTGGACCTCTCCTAGGGTGGCATTGTCTCTCTACTTGAGGTTGCAAAATTCCAACCAGGGGCCTTATTGTACACATATGGGAGGACACCACCCTTTGGTGCTCGGCCACAATTCCAACTTTCTTTTTGCCCTAATGGCCGACTAGGGGGTGGCCACCACCTCCAATAAAGGTGGCTGGCCCTCGTCCTCTCGATGCATACTTCACAATAAATTTGTTTCCCTAAAAGATCATGTCCGGGATATTTTGGGAGAAAGCTTGGGTGCATTTCCATCCACCTTTACACCTCTTTTTTTCCCGTATAAGAGGCCTCCCAACTCACCCTAGGGTTAGAAAACTCCTCAAGCATACATATACATCTCCATCTCCATCTCCATCTCTCTCATTTTCCCTAAGTTTGGTGCCATTTGTTCATCAACACCAAAGCACTACCTTCACCATTTCCATTCCAGCAGCAAGGGAAGGTTTTTGAGGGGCTAAGAAGCAAACTCAAGCCAAGAACCAAAGTGTAGTCTTCAAGGTAAGTCACTATTTCCTTTTCTAGCACTTTTTTGCATCATTTTTCTACCTTATTTGCTTGTGGTTTTGGGCTCTGACCCTAACTGATTTTAGGCCTATTTTGAGCCCCTCTTCAACATTGAAGAAAGGGCTCAACCTTGTTAACACTTCTATATACCACTTGTCTCAATATCCTCTTATATGCCATTATTTTGCATTGAATATTTGGCCTATGTGTGATCTGATTTGGAGCATCTCATGAACTGATATTGTGCTTATTTTGAGCCCCTCTTCAACATTGAAGAAGGCTCAACCTTGTTTTCATTCTCCATATGTCACTTGCTTTGAATCCATGTTTTGCCCTTGTTTTTGCATGCTTCATCTAGCTTGTGAGTGATCTGTTTTGAGAATGATATAAACTGAGTGGGCCTATTTTGGGCCCCTCTTCAACATTGAAGAAGGGCTCAACCCTGTTTGGCCTCTCTATCATGCACTTGCTTCATCATCTCTCATATTCTAGTAAACTCGCATGATTTATTTGACCTGTGTGTAGTCTGTTTTGGAGCATTCCTTAAACTGTGAGTAAGCTTATTTTGTGTCCCTCTACAACATAGTAGAAAGGGACCAACCTTATTGAGGGTCTCCATGTTGTGCTTACCTTTATATCCCTCTTTATTTCATTTTTGCATGCTTTTTTAGGCCTATCTAGCTTCTGTTTTGGCCATCATCAGTACTGAAAATATCCATATTTTATCCTTCTTGTCATATTTTATTAGGGTCTTTGCTGGTTTGGTGAGTTCTTGGTATACCTCTCTTTATAGCCCTCTTTTGGCTCATATTTTGCATGCTATGTTGAGCATATCTACATACTGTTTTGGGGGTTGTCATAAGTTGTAAATGTTCATATTTTTGGTCACTCTTCAATGTTGTATAACTGTATTTTTAGTTTGAGCATTAAATTATACCACCTTCATTGTTCCCATCTTTTCCCATTTTGCATGCTATTTTTTCCATACTTGTGATTGTTGTTTGGCCTTGCTTCGCGCTGGAAAATGCTATTCTAGGGGCTGCCTAGCATCTTTCTTTACACTTCATGTCCATATTGTGCATGTTTGGCATAGTTACCCAAGTCATTTTGCACTTAGCATAGCCTTTCGCATCGGGTGTAATTTTGCTATAATTGGGGCTGTTTTTGCATCATTTTGGCTGCTAAATTTGCATTTTCCATATGCCATATGCCACGTCTCATTTGCATGTCATTTCATGCCTTAGGGCCATTGCCTCGGTTTGCGCGCCCACGGGCATCACCATTTTGTTTTGCATTTGTCTTTTTGTTTTGTTTTAGTCCATTTAAGTCATGGTGGAGCGATTATACTGCCAGCAGTTATGATTTTGAATGTAGAAACTTGAACATGATTTCACGCCTCACACTCTTCCATTTAACCTTCGCCGTAGTATTTTCTAGATTGTCTTGGGATTTGGAAATGAAATAGCTGCATTCCACCTTTTTGCTACTCTTGTGCCTTGAAGTCATTGTATTGACCTAAGTTCTTCCAAAACCTTTTGAACAACTGTGGCAAGAAAACAAAGAGGGGAAGAATTCTCGGATTATGCAAAACTTTGATCAATTGAGAGTAAGAGAGGCATACCAAGCCCTAAATGAATGAAATCAAGCTTGTTAGTGTGAGCATCTTTGAGAAGGACCACGGCATTGATCCAGTTGATCTTAATCTGTCTTGAGGCCTTGAAGGCGATTTAGTCGCTTTTCTTAAAACTTTCAAAAAAATGTTTCTATGTCCTCTGCAAAACATGTGTGGAAATAAACGCCTTGAGATTGTCTGCGGAAATTAGATACGCTTCTTGTTTTGAGACTTCATGACTCTTGGCTTTCTCAACCAATCGTAGCATTTCAGAATGTTCAACGGTGACGACGATATGGGCACCGTAGCGGCGGTGCATTTGAAGCGACCCTCGAACAAAGAGAACACCAGGAAGTCGATCAAGAAGGTCGAGACCTGCATCGCGAAGAAGCTTGCAAGGCTAGAGCGGATAGCACCCCTCTCTAACTAGGGGCAAAAAAATATCCGACGCGTTAACAAAGAGTCAAAGGGGCCGCATGATCTTTCTACAAGTCAATACAACGAATTTTTCACTCTTCTGGAATTCCAATCACCACTTATATCTTCCGTAAGCCTTTTATGTCAAGATATTGGGGAATTCCACCACTTCCGCAAGACTCTCATTGATTTGATTCCGCCGAATTACAATCTGCTGTATTCGCTTACATCGAGTTGTCGTATATTTGCTTATCGAAGTTAATATGTCACCACCGTTAGAGTTCTTTTAACTGTTTATCAAGTTGTACTTGCACTTGGCTTAGTCTGCTCCAGAGTCTCTGTTTTGGTTTATCGAGTTGTAAGTTGGTTCACTACCCTCTCCTGATTTATTCTACGATGCGATGCTTTCGTTTTCAACAACACTTCAATTTCATATTCAAGCATTGTCATGTGATGCCATGCGATGCGATACCGCAAATCTGATACCCTTTTCGGCGAATAGTTGTTTCATTTTAAGTCATGTGTTTTTACATAAAACTTCATGATCTCAAAGAATTATAAAACTGCACGAGGTAAAGGTTGCAATGCTAAACAACTAATGAAAAGGAATGTAAAATGTAGTAACGTTGGGTTGGATGACCGTGAACTCTCCGCCTGCGGTAAAGAACACACCTCCTCATTGCGTTGCGTGTTGGTTTGGCTTGAGCGGGCCTAATCGCTTATTCATCACCCGAAGAACGGTGCGGAGATTTACGCCACTTCCTAAATGTTATATTAATGGATCTTCAAGTTGATTTCAAGCCATGACTTTTTATGAAGCGCATGTTTCGGGAACATATGAAGAGATGTCCACTTCTCGTATCCAGCTTATATCTTGCAGATTTTGAAAGAAGTTGTTTCAATTATAATCTTGCTGTAAAGATGCGTATGCGTTTCAACATCATGTTGTTTTGTACCAGCGGATTCAATTACATCTTATACACACATTGCATTGTATGCGCATATGCTTTTACTTATATGTGTTCAATTACATCTTATACACATTGCATTGTGTATGCGCGTTTTGCTTTACTACTTATACGTGTTCAATTACCTCTTATATACACACATTGCATTGTATGCGTTTTGCTTTTACCAAGTATGTAAGTGTTCACACTTTCATGTACACACATTGCATTGTATGCGTATATGCTTTTACTTTCATATAAAACTAATTACACTTTTTATTAATATTGCATTGTATGCGTATATGCTTACTTCTACATGTGTTCAATTATATCTTTTATACACATTGCATTGTATATAGCATGGTTTTACTTTTTTACATGTGTTCAATTTCATTTCCTTATACACATTGCATTGTATGTTTTTGCTTGAATGTATGTGTTCAATTACCTCTTTATAATATTACTTTTCTGCATTGTATGCGTTTTGCTTTTACCATCACTTCACATGTAAGGTTAATATACATCTTATACACATTGCATTGTGGGCGCGTATTGCTGCACATTTTACATGTGTTCAATTACCTCTCTTATACACATTGCATTGTATATGCGGCTTTGTTTTTATCGCATGTTCAATTACTCTTACATAATACTGTAGATTGTATATATATATTTTGTTTTACTCTCACATGTTCAAATACCTCTTATAATATTACTGTATTGCTTGTTTACTTTCATAATGTATGTTCAATTCTTTTATACACATTGCATTGTATGTTGTTTTGCCATCGACATGTGTTCATCATACAAATGTTGTCAAAGACCTCTCGCATTGCATTGTCATAACATTGTTAAACGCTGTCATACCCGTTAAGTTTGTTTTCTTTCAGCACGATATTGTACATGTGTACTGCTCATATTTGAGGTTTGCGAGAAAAACCGGATTTAACCGCACGTATGGTATATTCCTAGTTGAGGACGATTGAGAATTACAATTTCACATCCTTTCTTGGCATTGTGTAGACTGCATGTTAGCTATAACCTGTTTATGTGCTTCATACGGTTTTCTTTTGCATTTTGGCGTTATGCTAGGTTTTCATTTTCGGGCCAGCAGTATTTTGCCCCCCAAGATATCTGGTTGTTTTATGCGGTTCCAAGTCTTCTGCATTTTTGTCAAGATGGTATGTCTTCCGGTTTTGACATTCACTCAATACTATTGTTATGACTTCTCGAAGTTCACAAAGAGGGCAAATCGAGACACCTCCCATTTTTGACTCGCCCTCAAGACGCCTTGAGCATCACCGCTTTTGAACACCCCGTGATTATCCATGTTTGTGTTCGCTTGAGTTCCCTGAGGTCCCGGATCAAGGCTACCAAGTGCCTCGTAGATCTCTTAATCGGTTTGTTCTGCTTGGTTTTTCACTTCAAGACTTCAGGTGTCTGCTTTTTATTTGAGGGGAGGGAAAGGCTTGTTAGGCTATCCCTCTAGAACCTGCAATCAAGCTTCCCTCACACACCTCTTGCAATTCGGCTTATCCATAGTGTGACACTCAAGCACTTTTTTACCTTTTGATCCCAATATCGGAATTTATGATGCCGCATCGGGCATTGCACTTTTTGTGCTTGCTGACTGCTTTTTTGGCCGCCGTGATCCCTTCTCGAATCCTCTTCCTGGGAGGATGTAGGCATGCCAGTCGCAAGTCACCGATTGGACAGCACTATCACCACCCCCGTGACAGATAACATTGCACCTCTTTTGCCCTTTTTGAACCCCCCTTGAAGCTTCTAGAAGTTAGTCCCTGGCCAAGCTTTCTGGATAGCTTGGGCCACTGCCTTGGCTTCCCTTGAAAGCTAGAAACCCTTGCAATTCTTGAACCTTTGGTCTTGTTTAGCCATTAAGTTAAAGCCTTTAAGGCTGCCTATATAAGCAATCCATCTCATCTCCATTGCTCAAGGGTTAGAGATTTTAGGTCAAGAACCAAGAGAGAATATACATACACATTCTTCCTCGGGAGCATATATCCATATATATATCTATATCTCCCCTCCTCTCTTAGGTGTGTGTGTTTTTAAGCCCCAAATAGTGTGTTTTTACCTCACTTTTTGCAACCATTACACACAATACACTATTACACCTAGTCTGAGATTGGAATTAATTTTGGAGGTTTGTTTCTTGGAGTGGACTTGGACTGGTTTCTTGACTCACTTCTCTGAGAGGGCTGGGACCACACTGCTTCTTTTCAATATTGGTTCTTTCAAGGGTGCTTGTTGCTTTAGATTCCCCCACATTCTTGCAATCTATTTTCTACCCTTCTTTTAATTTGTGATTTTGAGTTTGTGTTTAAGATAAAAAGTCTTGTTTTTACTTGTTCTTTAGAACCTCTGCCATTAAGGTCTTTTTTTGGTTTGAGCGTTAAGCCTCCCACTTCTTTTAAGCCTTGATTGGGCCCTTATTTGGTGCCTTTTTTTCTTATATAGCCTCTCTTGTTTTGGTGAAAATTTCTTGATTTTTCACCACCAAACTGGCCAAAGTGGGTTTCAGTGGTGAGGGGATGATATTTTTGAGTTTTCATCTAAGCGGAGAGACACCCCTCTCCCTTTTGGTCCTTTTGGTTGGCCTTTTGTTTTGGCCTTCATAGCTTAGTGGACATGCTGCGGCATGTTTGTATTTTGGCTTCATTTCAAGGCTTTTGGGACTGTTTTAGGTCATGTTTGACTCCCTGCTTTTTAGTTGAAGCAAATTATAGTCTTCTAAACATGCTTCATACGTTTCCTTTGAAATGCCTTCTCTTGTGCCGCCTGGGCAAAAGAATGTCATGTTTTTGAGGTCATGATTTTTGCATGTTTAGGCTTTAGTTTCATGAAGATACTAGCATTGTTTTTGCCATGTTAGAGGGCTGCGGAGCCACTGCTTTTGGCCATGTTTGGTGTGCTTTGAGAGTGGTTTGTCTTGTGACATATTGGCTTGTAGGCCTTGTTTAGCGAAGTCCTAGCATGCGATCTTGTTTTCATCTAATGACGGCATCATTATAGGTGGTATTTTCAGTTCCATTTCATGTTCAAACACTCTATCATCTCTTCATG